>JASDQU010197352.1:14917-26027 GCA_032191745.1 Picea mariana | reverse complement strand
TTGGGTGAGAATCAAGGTCAAGGCTCTAGATAAGGATCAATATATTTCCCCACTTGCATCTCAAGGCCAGAGCGGTCACGTAAATGAAGTGGCCCCATGAACATACTCAAGAAAAACATAAAAATGAGATCATTCCTATGATCAAACGAATACTTTCCAATATGCCATAAGTATTACATTCCCTTCCTTCGATAAAACTTACAAATGAGTTTTAGTTTCTTCACAATTCCCAGTCTCAACTTGAAATAAGGATTAGTCTTTTTGTGATTCAAACTTAGATTTTGAAATAGAAGAGTAGAGTCTGCATGCGAAAGAAGAAATATTCAAACATGAAGCACAACATGTAAGAGGTAAGATGTATAATTTGAGTTAGTCAATCAAAAAAATCATCAACAACAAACTCATTCAAGGCAACCATCAATATGACATTAAACCCTACTACCACATATGATCATCAAGAAATTTGGAATATGAGAAGGGTCTCAAGGTAACTTGTCAATTCCATCATACAAATGTCAATGAAAGATCATATGTCAAGAATAATTATGAATAAATTGGGAATCATAAGATCAAAAGGGATAATCAACCTCCATCAAAGATAATCATGAATCAATATTAAACCCCCAACTCCCTCAAGGTAGGAAAATAATTAACATTGGGCTCAAGCAGTAGAGGATTAGACATTAGGAATAAAATTTTAGTAGGGGGGCCCTTTCCTTTCACTTGTAAAAATAAATTTAAAGGGGGGTTGTTGTTGCCTCAACACAACCCTGTGTCTATCCTCCTCTTCCTTATTTTTTAACTCCTCTTATCTTTATTTTTCTTTCCTTTTCAATTCCCCCACTATTTCTATATCCTTTTTAGTTATTTCTTCTTCCTTTTGTTAATGTACCTTTTTGTTGGCATCTTCTTGTTCTTTCTTACTAGCTATAAATTTCTCTTTTTGTTCTTGGAACAAGATTTTATTTTTCTCTTGTTCAACCTTGAATCTTTCCTATTGTTGATTACCTTGAAGTTGGTATAGTAATTCTTCAAAAGAATTAACCCCTTGGAAAAGGACTTCTTCTTCATTCTCACCATGTTGGAATGGGAGTATCATACCCAAGTGTTATAGCCCTAAAATTCCCTATTGATGCATACATGGCATTGGCCTTTCTACTTGCATAATTTTTCAAATTATTGTTGAGACTCTCTTAAAAAACCATTTTTTGGAGCATTTGCGCATCCTGCTTCACTAATTCTTGCATACATATGCTATATGTATACTAGACATCCCACGTACATATGCTAGTTGAATACTAAACAACTTGCATCTATCCAAAAGTTGCAAAAAATAAAACATTGCAAGGAATTCGACGGAGTTAATGGGCTATTGGAGGTTTTCTAACCAATTCACCTATTGTAACCCGTCCCCAAAATGAATAAATATAATTTTGTCATATAAAGGAGGTCTTGGGGTCCCATTCCATCATGAAGCATTAGAATATATAAACTCTGCCAAATTCCCTTCCCCCTCTTATTCCAAATATTGCAACCCTTTCTTAGATTTGGCCTTAGTATTCCATCTCTATCCCTTTCTCATATACAATCCCTTCCCTTTACCTAAAGTGATTAGTTGATTGTGAGAGAAGGATTTGGGATGATTCACTTGGAGAAACATTAAGAGGAGCTCAGACCTGGTTTGCGGAGCATCAACCATCAAAGGTTGTAACTTTTAATCTTCATATTGAATAAAAGAATCCCTTTCTTGTCCCAAATATCATGTGTTTATGCTTTTCATTTGATTTGTGCATAATGTTTTATATCTAAACCTAATATTGATGAGTAAATATAGAATATTTGTAGAATTCTTTGCCTAAGTATTCTTGCAGGTCATCTTTTGGATGAGACCAATAGCCTGGGAAGCTACAAAGGTGGAGGAGGTCTACGTCGAATGTTAGGACCAAAGGTACTACTTCTGACCTACTTTCCTATCTCTTTTTGTTCATCTATTTAAAATGTTTGGGGTATTTTAAGAATATAATTTTATATTAAGTGATCATAACTCTTCCTGTACTTTGAACATGGTATAGTAATAAGGGGATTTTCCCCACTAACAGAATTGGCGACTCCACTGGGGAGTCTCTCTAGGGTTTTAGAGGGAGGTTTTTTGGTTTTAATTGGATTCTTTATTTTCCTTTTGAGTTTTTTATCAAGTTCACTAAGTCTTTTAAGGGTCTCTGGTCACCTGCAAAGTTCCTACCAGCTTTCCCTGCCTAGTTAGTCTGCCTAGTCTTTTTCTTTTTTGAAAAATCTTAGAGCTGCATGTGCTCTGCTTTCGCTCAACCCGCGTACATACATAGTCTGCACAGTAGACAACCCACGTACATACATAGGATGCTGGTGCAACAACCCATGTTTCTGTGTCTCAAAAGTGTTTTTAAAAAAGATAAGTTTTTCTCTTTCCTGACAGAAGCTTTAGGCTTCCCATGGATTTATTAGACTTTACAGAGTCTTTGTTATTAGCCTTAGATTGGGTTAAAGGTTCATTTTCAACTTGTTTCTTGATTTTCTTTTGTTTTCCCTAGAGGTTTAGGGTGAACTTTCAAGTCTTATACAATCTTGTGGTTTATTTTTGAATACCCACATTTACGTAGTCATCCTAGGGTCTCTGTCAATCTTGGTTTATGTTTTCCCTTTTCCTTGTTTAATTCTTTGAACAACAAAAAAAACGTTTTTACTTTGGTTTTTCTTTTTAAAGAAGTTCAAAATAAATCAAAAATAATTTTTTCATTTAGTTTGGTAGCGTATCCTAGGTTGTTTGTTTGCAAAAGGAAAGAACTTTGAACAATAAAAAATAAGTTTTTACTTTGGTTTTTCTTTTTAAATAAGTTCAAAAAAAATCAAAAAGAATTTTTTCATTTAGTTTAGTAGCATAGCCTAGGTTGTTTGTTTGCAAAAGAAAAGATTTTCAGTTTCAAAGTTCTTTCTTTCATTCCTGGAAATATAAGTAGTTTTGCATAGTAAAATGAAAACACTTTGTAGGAAAATTTCAATTATAAGATATTGAAACATTAATTTGAAAAGATGATATTTACAAAGGGTTTTACAAGATCTTTCTTTAAATTCAAAGTATCTTATTTTCTTTTAAATGCTCTAAAGTTTTCTTCATTTTTTGTCTCTTCCAAACACCACTAGTTGCACGATCACATCCTTTGTGTAAATCAACTCCTCTAAAATTAACTCTTAACTTAAAATATATTAGACTTTCTACTAGTAGGGTTAACCAACTAGTTTAGGCTTTTAGGGCCTTGAAATAGGTGTGAAGAGGAAAATCTTCAAGGCCATTTGAAACGTCTAAGATAGGGAGTGTCTAAAGTCTAGTGTTGTAAGAGTTAGCTGAGACCCCCCTCTAATACAGGGAATAAACACGAGGTCATGTAAGGAAAGGTAGAGGAGATAAACCCTCCAAAGTCAAACCAAGCGTAGTGGGGATTATATATTGAGGCTATTTCTTGGGAAAAATATTGATCAAATTTTCCTACGGAGCCTCATGGACCTCGAATCCATTTGAGATACTCTGTTGTATTTTAGAACAATTTATTTTGGAACCCTTAAAGGGATTCAGAATTGTTATCCTTCTCATTACGATCAACTTGACTATCGACTGTACTCGCCTAGTGACTGACTACGAGCTGGAAAATTAGTTGCCTATTTTTTACGGACTTACACTTGTGACTGTGGGGGTATATTGTGATACCTATGGTGGATGTCGGATCACTCTTCACAAAGTATACCTGGAGGGTTCTTCCATGTTCGAGTTTCACTTGCATTGGTTAGTTCCTCTAGTGTTGATTGGTGTAACTGTTCTTCCCACTAGTTAGTGCTCTGCTTGATGTATCTTTAGGAACTTTCAGTGTGTGCTCTTTGTTTCATGCTAGTCAAACCTTACAGTGTCGGTTAATCATTTCACAAAGTGGAAGATGAAAATATTTGCCAATCACGTAGGCTTCAGGTCCTGTCACCCATTTCTTTGAAGCCACCTTCGTCGTCATTGAGGAAAAGACTAGATCAAGAAGGATCGTTCAATGTGATTGAGCCACAGGAAACTATACTCAAGCCAGCTCCGAGAGGATACTTTCTGGCACCGAAGGAATCTATCATTTCTGACCTCGAGATGAAGGTTTCAGGCTCACAAATCCTCTGATCACTGACTTGTCGACACAACTTATAATTCATATTGTCCCTCCTGAGGTGACATCTTCTTAATGTCATTTTATCCAATGAGCGGCGATGGAATAAAATGTTGCTACTTCGTAAGGGATTCCCAATACTCTCGTTATGGATACCACTAGAGGGGGAATTCTACCTCCTTCCCCACCTCCTCCTATAAGGACCACATTTTTCCCAACACCCACGACTTCAAGCGGTGGTTTGATCCTTTTGACATCCTCAAGCACTGTTCCATTCACTCAAAATGTGGCAGGCGCTCCCTTCTCATATGGGATGCTCAACTTTGACTCAAATTCAATTCTCACTTAGTCTACTTTACATACCATGGATCTGGGGGTAGGGAACTCTAACGCTCCCTTGCAAGGATATGTTGCGGGGACCACCACCCCATTTAATGCTATTTCATATGGAAGGGGTCATATAACTCCTCCATCCCCTTCGCTTGGTGGCATTTTTCAACAACCAATCATGTAAATGTGCTGAACCTGCACAGAATAGATCTAGCTAAACAATGATACACACATTTGCAAAGAGAATTGGAGAAAGAAGAAGGAGAGAAAGAATGGAAGAATTCTCATTAACAATTTACACACTCAAAGAGTGAATAATTTACAATAGATATAGGATACATGAGTAACTAATGAGCCATAGTGGTGGTCTAGATTGATCTGGAAACACACCAACAGTTACAAGAGTAAACTGCCACCTAGTCTAGTCTCTCAGGCAGTTACGGGAGTGAACTACTAGATAGTTGAGTTAACTAGTGAATTAGTCTTCAGTTAACTGACTGAACAAAGAGTAGTGAGGTGGTGATGATCCCAATGTTGCATGGTGACAAAACCAATGCAACATCTAAACTCAACTCAACTAGTCAAACTAAAGTGTCAACTGAAAGAGAATATTCTCCAGGTGGAATATTCTCCCCTAAAATATAGGAGACTGGATAATGACTAATTATGACTAATAAACAAGTAAAAACCTTAAGAAAAATAAATCCTAGGTGTGTGTGAAGTAACTCCAACACCCCCCCTGAACATCACTATGGTGAAAATAAAGAATGGGTTCCGGCAACAAGGCCATGTTAGGTACCCAAATACAAAAGATACACTGAACTAAACGAGGAAAAAGGGAAAACCTCATGGGAAACCCCCCCCCGTCAAATTACAAAGCATAAAAAAAAATGAGAAGGAGCAAAAAACAATTGCTAAACAACCCTGTCCTTCACTCCAACAAGACCTCGCAATTGTGCAAGTTTGTGCTCGTTGAAGATTTTGTTGAAGATGTAGATGTATGCATGGATATGATGAAGTATATGCACCAATGATATGTCCACACATATCCACTTTATCTTCTTGTAATGAAAATTATCCAAATAGAGCTTGGATAAAATTTTGAAAACCGTGCAGCGGTTTCCGGAAAAATGTTGAAATTTTGTTTATTTTAAAACGATCATAACTTGACTTCTTGAACTCTGTTTCGGACGATTTTTTTTTTGAAATTGGATATTTTCCTGAGAGAAATTCAAACATCCAATTTGTTTCTGTAAAATGTTATCAGAAAATATCATAATGGAGTCTGATGTGCACAACTCCCTTTTTGTCTCTTGAGATGCATGCATTGTGCATGGAAAAGGATCTGCATGTGACTCCTGAGACGCATGCCATATATCTTCCACATGAATTTTAGAAAACAAATCTAAAATGGAGTAGACATCATCTTCAATTATTGGAATACAATTTTTTGTAGATACTTGTGTAGAAGGCTCTTCAAACTGAGATGATTTATCTTCTAATGGCTTTTCTACATTCTCTATATTGTCAACATTTTGCATGCATTCTTCCTTATTCCCAAATAAAACCTCCAATATTCTCCATAAATCATTTGGAGTGAATTCTTGTGAGTCATCATATACTTGATGGAGAATTTCAGGAGAAATAAAATAGAGGATACATCCTATAGCCATATCTTGTCTATTGAGAAAGTCATTTTTCTCATCGACAGAATCAAGGTCTACTTCCATTTCCATAGTTATTTGGTACAGGCCTCTGCATCTGAGCATAAGCAAAATTTTTGGCTTCCATTCCAAATAGTTATGAGGCATGAGAAGTATTTCTAGCGAATAATCCATCTTTTTGTTGTCTTCAATCTTCAGTACTTGCAAAAAAATTTGTTGTATCTTTTTCTTAGCAGTTCGTTGGCTCTGATACCATGTAAATTTGTTGAACCTACATAGAATAGATCTAGCTAAACAATGATACACACATTTGCAGAGAGAATTGGAGAAAGAAGAAGAAGGAGAGAAAGAATGAAAGAATTCTCATTAACCATTTCCACACTCAAAGAGTGAATAATTTACAATAGATATAGGATACATGAGTAACTAATGAGCCATAGTGGTGGTATAGATTGATCTGGACACACACCAACAGTTACAAGAGTAAACTTCCACCTAGTCTAGTCTCTCAGGCAGTTACGGGAGTGAACTGCCACATAGTTGAGTTAACTAGTTAACTAGTCTTCAGTTAACTGACTGAACAAAGAGTAGTGATTTGGTGATGATCCCAATGTTGCATTGTGAAAAAACCAATGCAACATCTAAACTCAACTCAACTAGTCAAACTGAAGTGTCAACTGAAAGAGAATATTCTCTAGGTGGAATATTCTCCCCTGAAATATAGGATACTAGATAATGACTAATTATGACTAATAAAAAAGTAAAAACCTTAGGAAAAATAAATCCTAGGTGTGTGTGAAGTTCAAAGTGACCGGGCCATAGGAATTGTACTCAAGCCAGCTCCGAGAGGATACTTTTCGACACTGAAGGAATCTATCATTTATGACCTCGAGACGAAGGTTTTAGGCTTACAAATCCTCTGATCACTGACTTGTCGACACAACTTCTAATTCATATTGTCCCTCCTGAGGTGACATCTTATGAATGTCATTTTATCTAGCGAGCAACGATGGAATAAAATGTTGCTACTTCGTCAGGGAGTCCCCATACTCCCGTTACGGATACCACTAGAGGGGGAATTCTACCTCCTTCCCCACCTCCTCCTATCAGGACCACGGTTTTCCCAACACCCATGACTTCGAGCAGTGGTTCAATCCTTTTGAAAACCTTAAGCACTATTCCATTCACTCAAAATGTGGCAAGCGCTCCCTTCTCATATGGGATGCTCAACTTTGACTCAAATTCAATTCTCACTTAATCTACTTTACATACCATGGGTCTGGGGGAAAGGAACTCTAACACTCAATTGCAAGGATATTTTGCGGGGACCACCACCCCATTTAATGCTATTTTGTATGGCAAGGGTCATATAACTCCTCCGTCCCCTTCACTCGGTGGCATGTTTCAACAACCGATCGGGCCTAATGCTAACTGTATTTTTTTTAGTGGAGGAATTTTGGGACCATCGTCCTACATGATGTTGGTGGGATCAATGTCTTTCTCTTTGTTTGGTGCATTTAGAGACAATGCTTTTTCTTCATCTGCTTTCTCGAGTGGGGGAAACCCCAGCTTTGTTCAACAAAACCCTATGCAAAGTACCATTCCTTCGCATGGAGCGATGACAAGAGTATACTCCACACAAGGTCTTTGGAATCCTAGCCAAGGCTCATTTCCCTCACAGGGGATGTCGGTCAGGGGAAACCCCTTCCATACTCAATGGAACCCTGGGAAAGGTTCAGTACCTATGCTAGGAGGATCGGTTGGGGGAATATCCAACCAAGGTCCTTAGAACACTACAAAGGGAGAAATCCATGCACAAGCTATATTGTCTAACTTTAGGAGTCAACCAATGATGCAACAATAGAAACAATATCCTTTTTCTGGTCAAGGCCATGGTTTCTACCAAAACCCGAGCTTGCAACCCAAATTTTCCAGGAAACCTAGTGACGATCAAAATCCAAGTCCCTCTTTTCATGTAAATACTCTACAACCAAAACTACCCTTTCTGGAAATCCTTCATTTTCGAGACTTTTTGAGATTGCTAAATGACCCAATCTATCATGATCCACATTATCCCCCCATGCTGACTAAGTTTCCTTCTAACATTCCAAAATTTGAGGGAAATCCTGGCAAAGATCCGGGATATCACATGACTGCTTTTGACTTGTGATGCTCATTGAACTCATTGAACGACGACTACGTTCAGTTTCACCTTTTTGAACGCACTCTTATAGGGGGTGCAACAAAGTGGTATATCGATCTTGAAATCTTGAAGTACTCTTACTTTAATGACCTGGATATGTTTTTCTTGAGCCATTTCTAGTTGTCAGTGAGATACGATGGTGACACCGAGTGGTTGGGAAACTTCAAGCAAACTAAGGCTGACCATATCTCAGATCATATTCATGAATGGAGGAAAAGAAAGATCTTGATTAATGTCAAGGTACCTCCTTCTTTTTTGGTTGAGTGGTTCTTGAAGTCTTTGGTTCCTTGCATGTCCAAAGACGTAGCAATGTTCGAGGTGTTTTATGAGGAAGAAGCTATTATGAGAGCCCAACAACTGGAACTGATTTACTCTCAGTCTGGCATGCTTTACGATATATTACCCGATGCTCCATGGTAAACTCTTGATAAGGCCAAACAAAATTATGGGCCCCACGTTGATGGCATAGTGGGATCAGCACAAAGCAAGTCCATGGATCTGTTGTCTAATCAATTACAACAATTGTCAATTCAATAGACTGTGGTCAAAAAAACTCTTAGTTCATCTGCCCCCACAACCCAAATTTTGGATGTAAATAGTGTGTGATTGACAACTCCCAAGGCCAACCAATAGACTGAGGGAAAGAAGAAACAGAAAAACAAAAAGGGTAAAGGGGATAATGGCTTCTAACAATGCTGGTGAGGGGAAAACTGAGAAGAGGAATGTGAAGTTTCCATGTAATATTTTCATGAACGACCACTTAACTCACATGTTCCCTTGACTTGTGGAAGCCCAAAATCTACTATCACAACAACAACATGTTGTGTTGACAAACCCTTTTCCACAAGGGAAAAATATGGCTCAAGACTCTACATCCATGAGCACGAATGGGGGTAGTTAGGGACCCCCCATGCCTAATTCTAATAACCCGACCATGAACATTTACAAGATGAATTTTGATGCTCATTTATCAACCATGAATCATGAATATGGAATGCCAAAATATGTTGAGAATGGAAAATAGGCCTCCAACCCATTGAATCCTCTTCAAACTAAAAAGACAGTGGGAGAAAGGATTACTCGCATCCCTAAAGGTGTGTTTAAGAATCATTTGCATAACCAAAATATGAGGGATTCTCATAACTACTCCATCATGGAGGATCTAGCATAGAGCCCTTGTGCAATGTCTTCTCTAGAGGTTTTCTAGAGTTTCCCCTCACAGAGAAAAGCTATGTTTTCTGCCTTAGGAGTGGTAGAAACTAGTAACTTAGGAATGATCATTTTCGATCCAACCGACCTTAAACATCGTCTTCCTCACCATGTCTCCTTTCATATAGTAGTGGCATACACCAAGAAATCATTGACACAAAACATTTTTCATATGGTGGTTGATAAGGATGCCTCAAATTGTGTGATGTCATTGGCATGTTGGAGGGCCATTGGCCAACCTAAGTTGTCTTCATCGCCTATGTTGCTTATGGATTTTGACGATCGATTGTTTAGACCACATGGTATAATTCCTTTTTTCCCCATGTAGTTGGAGGTTAAAACTATGTGCGTTGAGGTTGAAGTAGTCGATGCGCCTCTCGACTACAATATTTTGTTAGGATGAAGTTGGACTTATGCAATGCACGCGGTTGTAGCCACTATTTTTTGGGTCTTATGGTTTTCGCACGAGGGCCGAAGTATAACTTCTGACTAGTTTTCCTTATGTCGTCTTGAGCCTTCAAAGGTCTCAATGATTTATAACCCATAGCTAGGCATTGTCAACTTAGGTTCCATATTGTTTTCATCATTGATGGGAACTTTTGATTATCCTCCACCTTCACATGATGTAAGGTTTATTTCGGTTGTTCCCAACTACTCGAAGGATGTAATTTTTCAAGTGTTGTCTTTTAAAAAAAGTTACTTTCACGACCTATGGACTTTACCTTTCCCATTGGATTTGATGGAAGGGATAGGGCACCTTTGCATGACCATGAACTTATCTGGTGTCGAGGTTGCATACAGTGTTGTCCAACAAGCCTTAACCAACCCTAATCCATCTCCCCCTCAGGAGATAGATCCAGTTCTTGAGCCTATTTGGTCTCAGGAGTCTATCTATAATGTTCCTGACTTGGCTAGTCTAGGAAACATTGTTAATGTGTGTGTAGGATCAAAGGTTTATAGCATATAAATCATCATACAAATAATAAATGTGACAAAAGACTGCAAAGTTTGTATTATGATATCTCTGTGGATTACAAAATGGCTGAATGTGGCTGAATAAACTGAAAATACTCGACTAGATCAATAGACAAAGAATCTTAGCCGGAATACAAATAAGCAACTGCGGCTAAATAAAATAACAACACTCGGCTAGATCAAAAGACGAAAGGATCTTAACCGGAATACAAATAAGTAACTAAAAGATAATACCTGGAATATGGGAGCATTGTGGAATCAATGAAGAATGATGGAAGACCTAGATGATCTTCCTAGTGACTAGGGTGTGTCTTTCAACATCAAAATTAGCCAACTGGTGTCTTCATCTTGGAATACACTAAACTATCTCTCCTGAGATGCACCTCTTCTCCTCAATGACAAGTCATAATCTGCATAATAAAGAATTAGGTCGTTGACCCTTCCTTTATAGCTTTCCAAAACCCTAAATCATGCTGAAACCCTAATTCACTATTGACTTCCAAAACCCTAAATCAATGTTGAAACCCTAATTCATTGTTGACTTCTATTTTTAGCTC
>JASDQU010197351.1:4942-18998 GCA_032191745.1 Picea mariana | reverse complement strand
TCTCATTCTGGAGGCTAAAAACTCAATATTAAATATTTCCTTTAGCCGACTTGTCTTCTAGGGTTATGTCCAATGCTTTAGGGTTTCTTCTTGCTTCTTGAAATATTCTATTCTTGCCAGGGTTACACGTGGAGGTTAATACCTCCCATAGCTACCATATTATCAACACTCCCTCCTAGCTAGGGAGGTATTGGAAGCAATGGTCTTGAGCACAAACATACCACTCAACGGGTAGCATCATCATAGCCATACAAGCTATCTCATGATTATATCACGAGCACCATCATCACTATCAGTATCATCTAATAGTATAAACTGCATCATCTCTCGAAGCCATACTCCATTTGAGTAATCAGGCATGATGTTGAATAAGTCACTCACTCCACAGAGTGATACAAGAACCATTCTTCTAATCCGGACATATGTCCTAGAAGAATAACTATTCCAACAGATGTTGGAAGCTACGCCATAGGATACAAGAACTATTCTTCTAATCCAGACATACGTCCTAGAAAAATAAATGTCCTGGACCATTTTTCGTCTGGAGAATGTCTGTCCATCAGTACACTGACTATCCATCTAGATGAAAATCATTTTCAACACTACCGATAGTCTACATGGCAATCAGAACAATGTCATTCAATAGAACACAATTGTGTCTATCCATAGTAGTACACAACTACTATCCAGTGGTACACAACCACACCAAGTAGCACATGACTACTTAATCAGTGACACATAGTCACAACCAATGGAACACATCCACCACAATAGCATACATCTATTTTTGAGAGACATACATTGTCCATAGCAATCATATCATCTGATATCAACCTGCATAAAACAATATCATGATATAAACTGAATCATCTAGGCCATTATTCCACTCACATTTGTGAGATCTGGAAAAGCATCTGCCCTTAGAATGTAAAACAACAGCCATGGGCTATCTGGACTATTCTTCTCAAGCATATAAGAATAATTGTCCCTGATTTATGAGCCTGGACCATTCAATTAACTGGGCCATTCCTCCGGCACTAGTCATAGTGCAACCTGGAGAGAATGAATCTGCCCTAGGGAATGCATGTCCCTGATTGTTGAACCTGAACCATTCACCTAACTGGTTCATTCCTCTGGCAGTAATCATAGTGCAACTTGCATAGAATGAGTCTGCCCTAGGGAATGACTGTCCGGACCATTTCCTAATGGAAATGATTGTCCTGCACCAACCTCCAAAACAAGCCATTTTTCGAAACTACTCACAACTACGAACTTTGAAAGAATGACTGCTCGTCGAGGCATACCATTCTACTTGACCACTACTCAGAGTGACTACCAAGAAGAATGATTATCTTAGACCATTCCCCCACATTGGCCACAAGGGGAATTGTTGTTTATGGTACATCAACAATCTATCGAACCATTTTCATTACAAAAATCACTGCTCGATCTGAACCATTTTCCGAACTGGAAAATGCTTGTCCGTCAGAAATCTCAAACCACTTTCCGGACTGGAAAGGAGCTGCTCATCCTAGACCATTTTTCGAAGTGAAAAATGACTGTTCATAAATCAATAACACAGCAGTGCTCCCTCCCAACCTAGAAGTAATCTCTTCCTTTTTCAATAACGAAGTCGTCTCCACGAGCCCCAACTTGNCTTGAACAAAGGCTTTACCAAAATATATGGTATCTGCTCATCTGTGGAGATATATTGGATAACCACTTCTCTTTTCTGGACTTCATCACGGAGAATGTTATGCTTGATCTCAATGTACTTCGGTTTGTCATGGAACACTAGTTTTTTCTGAAGCTTTCATATAGCTCTGATCATTACAATATATCATGGTTGAATTCAACACTTTTGTTTCTTGCTAGCTCATGACATCGTGGAAAGGCTCAAACTAAAACATATCCAAGTAGCACTTCTTCTGTCATCATGAGAGTATGCCATGGATTAGCAATCCATCATCCTAGACTTCTGAGTAATTATTCTGATATACTATCTCTGTCATAGAAAGTTTTCACCATGCTTCTGTTGTATATGAGATACTCTGCATCAAGTTGTTTGAATCCATACAAGGTCTTCTTATATCTGCATACATGGGTCTCTTTCTGGTATAAGATTCTTTCTCACTTGCTTTATTGGGAAGAACAGTGTTTTACATGTAAATTCCAATCCATGGATACTACAAGAGGTATATCCGGAAAAAGTTGTTGTCATAGTCTTCTCCCTCCTTCTGGAAGAACCTCTGAATCTTGTAATGTTTCCATTCATAAGTCTTTTTCATATTTTCTATACATTGTTCTTTATCATAACTTCCATTTCTTCTACTCGATTGTTTCTTAGTGGGTTCAAACCAAGCTGGTAGTCTTGTGATTCTCGGTATAATAGTTGGTTGTTCTTGCTTTTCTTTCTTTCTTGGAATCTTCATGTTCTTCCTTATGTCTCTCTTTAGTTCTTGGGTCCATGGGGTCTTCTATATGTCGTGAAGATTCCATATTCTTCCTTTTATCATAGGATCATGGATGTAGATGGACAACCAAGGATACTTTAAGGCTTCATTTTGAAGAAGACTTCTTCTAGAGTCAAACTGAACACGTGCTACTTATCATGGCTGCTACTTTCAATTGGAAAATGGACATATACTTCATAATCCTCAAAGGATCATATCATTTAGGATTAGCTCCCTCATAATCCTTGCTTCATGCATGAATGTATTCTCTTCTTTTGGAATTATATAATCAGCTCCCTCCATCTAAGAGAGTCCATGCTTCAGTCTGCATCCTTATTGCCTTCTGCAAAGTGTCACAAGTCTTTTTCTAATTTCCTCTTGATTGCTGACTTCTTTTTGTTTTGACTTCTTTTGGGTTTCTTCAAGTTTGATTCTAATTTCGGCTTATCTTGCAGTTGTTATTTATGTAATAGCTTCACATGAATTATTACCAAGGATTTTCAATGTACTTCATCTTTTCATGTGCATTTCTTGACTTGTAGTCATCGTGATAACAATCCTTATCTTGTTATTCGTCCATAGGTATTGTTTCACTTGAACATCTTATCTTCTAAGAAATAGATATGCAAGATATGTACATAAACTATGTAAACATGGTATGTACAAGAACTATGAAGAATATCATTACCTTGTCTTAGAAGAAGAAGTCTATTTTATCCTAATTGGCCTTCTTTGAGGGTTCCCTTTCTTCGGCAATTGATGTTTCGTGTGTTTCCTTCCTTTTCTTTAACTCAAGACATTGATTCTTGTAGTGACCAGATTTTCGACAGTTGAAGCATTGTATTTTTGACATATCCTTCTCTTGATTTGGTTTCTTCCTTGAGTCAAACTTCTTCTTATTCCTGAATTTCTTAAACTTTGTTGTGTAGGCTTGATCATCATCTTTCCTTTGGAATTTCTCTTTTGCGCTAATCCTTGATTCTTCTTGTGCACAACAATTCCAAAGTTCTTCAAATGTGGGATACTCCTTTCTTGTGTTCATGCTTGCGACAAATGCATCCCATGTTTTGGGAAGGCCATTGAGTACTATATTTACCAGTTCCTTCTCTGAAATGATTTCTTCAATAACTTGTAGTTGATATCTTAACTGAGAGATTCTCACAAGGTATGATGTTATGTTGTCATCATCATTCATTTTCATGTCACGGAGCTTATTCTTCAGACTCATTACTTGTCCAATGTTTCTGACTGAGAAGAGGTTAGTTAGGGCATCGTACATCTTCATAGATGAGTCAAGATGAGAGATGTAGGGTATCAAGTGGTATTTTACAGAGTCCACTATGATACTCATGGCATTGATGTCATTGTCCTTGAACTTCTCCATAATTGCAACGTTTTGAGGTTCCTTCTCTTTTCCTTATTCAAATTGTGGTTCCACGATCTTTCCTTTCATGATATTCAACACTTCATTCTTGGCAAGGATGAGGTCAATCCTTGTCTTCCATGCTCTAAAGTTAGAATCCCCTTCTAACTTTTTTTCTGACTTCATAGAGTAAATCATGACTGCTTTGACTTGGTCAACCTATGACTTTAACCAAAAAATCAAACTTGACGTCTTAGCTTATTGAGAGTACAAGGAGGTGTGCTAGGTTAAGGCGCACTAGGCTATCCAAAAATTAGGTCAATATCTTCACTTAAGGTGCCTCAACAAGAGGGTTAGGGTTTCATTGCTGCAGCAAAAATTTTGACTGCAACTGCAACTATAACTGAGCAAATCCTCCCAATCTATCTTCCATCTACTAGATTGTCCGAAGATAGTGTGGACCCATAACCTGTTATAAATAATAGGTGTGCTCGCTTCACCATAGACAATATAACAATATTGTCACCTAGCCATAGGCTGAAGCCACCCTCGAGCACCTTAACCTTAACAGAGAATAATTATGGAAGAAAAACCCAGGCCTAATAGCCAATCAATGTAGCATACCTCTCTCCAGAACTAGCACACAAGGCAGAAAGTCCAAACCATAGACAAGAGAAAGTCCAAGCCTAAACCAAAAATATAAGTTGTAGTAGTTGCAACTGCAGCTACTCTTGAGACTTGCGCACTTACTAAATTTCTACAGTGCGCACTCTTAAATTTCTGCAATTGCAAGCTGTGTCTATCAAACTAGCTCTGGGGTCCTGTATTTATACTGCTCCTTAGTTGTCTAGGTCGACTTCTCATTCTGAAGGCTAAAAACTCAATATTAAATATTTCATTTAGCTGACTTGTCTTCTAGGGTTATGTCCAATGCTTTAGGGTTTCTTCTTGCTTCCCAGAATATTCTATTCTTGTTAGGGTTACACGTGGAGGTTAATACCTCCTGCAGCTACCATAATATCAACATTCTGCTCTATCGAAAAACCTATTTTTCTTCCTTATTATATATCTGATAAGTTGTTTATCATTAAGGTAGATCGACGATATAAATTTTGGTTCCACACTTTCTCTGAGAAAAGAAAAAAGCAATTCATACCTCTCCCGTGGAAGGTTGGTGAAATTATTCTTCGAGGAATTTCCAAGATTGACAAATATGATACTTATTTCGACCATTCCAACTTGAGATATGCAGAGGAAATCAAGGGTTTCGACCCTAGTCGTCTTTTTTATAATCATTTGATTTCAGTTGGGCTGAACCCTACACTTATAAATTCAGATGTAAGTGGAGAAGAGGAGAATGACAGCCACAATCCAAATAATCAAGAAGCCAACAAAGACTCTGGAGATATAGAAACTATCATAAGTACTATAGAGCACCAGAGGGAAAGAGGTAAGCCCTCAAGTGAGAAAAATGTTCAGTCACCAGTTGTTTCTCGAAGAAGTTCCCTACCAAGGACAAATCATCAGCTTGGGACAACTCACACAAGAAAAATGCAGAGTAATAACTCAGGAGATGATGAAGAAAGAAACCCTCCTAAGGGGAACCTGGAGAATCCACACAAGTTAAAAGTTAAGAGAAAAATGACTAATTCACAGCCGAAGGGAGAAGAAATGCATGCACCAGAAAATGATTTGTTATTGGATAATATGGATTTGGATGTAGAAGTATCGGTTAGAGAAAATGTATAGCATATTTCTGCACTCATGGTCCATGATGAGACATTTTCTGATGAAGAGACTTTCAGTGTACAAAATGCCTCCTTTGATAAGGAATCTAAGATTTTTTTTTTTGAAAGAACTACAAAGAGTAAAAGTGGGAAGATGTTGTCCACCATTGACACTCGAAATATGTTGCCTTCTAGATTATCATCTATTCATAAAGTTATAGGGGATACACTTAATGTTTCAATTGCACATATGGAGGAAGAAAATGCTCAGGCAAAAGAAAAAATTAAAGAGTTGGAGGCAACCTTCATGCCTCTACCTATTCTGGCTTCCCCCATTGCCATGATTCATCTCGGAAAAAGTCTTCAAGAAACCCTAGAGTCAAGTGCAAGAGTCAAGGGAATTTTGAATTAATCATTGCCACTCAACATGTTGTCGAAGAAAATATTAAGAAAAGAATGTCATTGATTTTAGAGATGTGGGATATGGCAAAAAATTTGTGTCTCTTGGTTTGAGAATTCAGAATACCAGGGAATACTTGAATTTAGATTTGAAAAATGATGAAGGGTTTTACACAGATGGAGTTGTGATGTTTGCAATGAAAGTTTCGGCAATGACAGAGCAAACGAGAAAGCAATAAAATATACCTTCTCTGAGCCGCGTCAAACAATTAAAGTCTTGCTAGATGGAAAGAATTAACGTATTAAAGGGATTGCCAACTCAATTCACTGATTTATCAAGAAGGAAGATTGAAGCATACTAAAAAATTCTTGATTTGGATATCGTTGGAACCATTGTTGAAGTCCCGAACCCTAAATATCTTTCAAATTCAATGCTCATGACTCGACAACATTTCAAAGGACAAGTTGAATTAAAAAGGGCATCAACTGAAAATTTTGATAACATGATTGAATTCACAGATGATGATATTGATAGCTGGCTTGTTGAGTACACCAACAAAAATGTAGATATTGAGAATGTAGTGCAAAATTTCTCTGTTGATCTTAGAGAAATCGAAAGGGATTTGTTTAATGTTAAAGTAAAACAAGAAGTAATTGTTGCCCCATTAAGCGATTTTATTCAAGAATGGTTAAACAACTCAATTGTTAAGATTTATGAAATACCAGCAGAAGTATTTACGACCGGTAATCAAACCGCAACAAGCAAGGGTACAAAAGAAACAACAACAAGCAAATGAAAACAAGAGATACCATCATAGTAAGTCCACGTTGATCGCATACTTCTTCCTTTATCAGTTTTCATCCTGTTTTTTTTCTCCTTTAACTAGAAAAGTATAACTGAATCTCGATAACATTCTTTTTATCTTCTTTCCAATTTTTTTTGTTCGACACCCACCCACTTTCTTCCTTCTATGTTCTACTTTCTTGTATATGTTTGTTTTATAGTACACGGGTGCCCCAATCCCAATCCTTTGGACAAATGCCTTTAATTTCAAAGCATTGTAACAAACATTATTTTTTTGGAGAAATCCCAGAGAACTAATTCAGGATCAATTTTGACTATATTTTATAACTCTGAGTCTTGAGTATAAAGTATTTGAAATTGATCTATCATAATCTTATTTTGAACTATATAAGTATTACTCTATAAAATTTCTCTCATGTGAACGAACCATCTTCTTTTATTTTGATGGGATCGGAAATCTTTATTTCATCTATGATGGATGTGAGGATATTTTTATTTGTTGTAATGTGTAGTGTGTGAGGTTCCTTGTCCACTTCTCAGGAATTCTCTTATATAAATACTTTTTACTTTCAACGTTTTTATTTTATTGAGCATTAGAGATTGGACCATATCATGGCCCTATATTATTCTTTATTTGATAATCACAAAAATATCATAAGCAAAAGAAGAGTACTACCTCTCTAAAAACGCAGGAGGATTCATATCCTTGTGAGGTTTTTGTTTTGGTTACGATGGATTCAAGTGTCAACATTTTTTGCGACCATACTGGGGAACAAAATTGAAGATTTAGTTCTGGTTCTAGAATCTAAAATTTATATGACTTTGCCTCAGGCTAACCAACCCTAGTTAGAGATCATATTGAATAACCAAAGAAGTATTCTTCATCATTTATATAACCTTGTAATAACAACAGTTTGAACTAGAGAAGAACTATAAATATGTTGGGAAACACTAGTTCAAGAAGAAGAAAGAGAAATTATTTGAAGACAAAGAAGAGATGAAAGACAAGACCAGAGAAACAAAAGACGAGCTCAAGAAAAAGGCATGAATTGAAGTTGGATGAATACATAGGACCAATCACTAGAAGTAAAATTAAGCGACTGTGTTCATCATAAATTGAAAAATATAGTCTTGAGGAAAAGAAGAATATTCCATACACGGTTGAAAGAGAGGAAAGACGCGAAGAACCACATGAAGAAAGACATGAAGAGAGACGAGAAGAAAGGCGAGAGGAAATGAGACATGAAGAAAGCCGAATATTTATAAATCCAAGAAGGATAAGAGATTCTCCCCTTGATCTGAAAGGTGAACAACATGAGTTCCCTTTTCTTCCTAAAGATACTTTGAAGACATTTTTCGGAGATGGAACCATTGATGCTAAAAGACATATTGATTTGTTTTTGGATGCTTGTGATTTCCATCTTGTTGAACATGATGACGTGTTGGTAAGGTTGTTTCTTCAAACTTTATCAGGTCAATCTTATGAATGGTACACCACATTTCCCACAAGATCAATCGGCTCATTTGATGATCTTGAAGCTATGTTCCTAAATATGTTCGCTCCCCCAATTCTGTATCATACCCTTCTCACTAATTTCACCCAAATATGTCTAAAGAAAAATGAGAGGATAAGAGATTTCAATCTTAGATTCAGTAAAATACCAAATAAGATCCCTGAAGATAAAAGGCTTAATGATCTAGTGATACTTGGCTGCTATAAAAATGTCATGCCACCCAATGTGAAGTTCACTATTAGAACTTCCCAAATTGATTATCTCGATGAAGCAATGACCAAAGCTACGAAGATGGAGGAAATCATGATTGAAACAGACATTGAGCCTGACATTATTCTTGGAAGAGTACAAAGGCAGATGGGTAATCTAAACATTGATGATCAAGGAGCATCTAGTTCGAAAAAGAATGAAGAACAAAAGCCACAACCAAATCAAAATTAGACAGTCGATGGAGGATTCTTTAAAGGAACTATCCCATATGTGAAGACAGACCTTGTTGCGGCCCAGGAGACGAAGCAAAGAATCAAGATTGCACAGATGAACATAACTATTAGACAAATGAAAAATGAAATAACAAGACTAAAAAGGAACGATAATTACATGCCCAATCCAAGGATGTCGGTCCCGGAACAAAGAACGAGGTTTGAAAATGATGGAAATCAACAAAGACAAAGGGTCCCTAGACAGCCAGTTCAGAACGCAGTGATACTTGATGAGCCATATAATTAACACATGGTGGAACCAGAAAATGATTTTTTGCTAGAAGAAGTCTTTGAAACTATACAGACGGATGGATGCAAGACATCCATGTATATATTTTAAGAAGATGAATAAGATCATATCTCACAAGAAAACATTGTCCAAACACGGGCACATGTAAATAAGGTTAAGAATATAGACAATTCTGGAAAAGATGAAGAAAAAGATAAAGAGAAAGACGATGAGAAAGAGAGTGACAAAATTAGAGTAAACAACACAGAATTCAAGAAGCAACATAAGATGCTAAATCCCCTTCAGATGATATATAATGTTGTTGATGATCTAAGCAAGTTGAGAATTACTCTGCCTTTCATAGAAGTATAAAAATTCCTCAACAGAGGGAAAACATTCTAAAGTTGTTGGATGAGCCAACGGAAAGAATTGAAGCATTTATCGCAAACCCAAAGCAAAGTCAGAATACGGAAGTAGTAAAATTGAGAATCAAAGTTTCACCTTTTTATATTTCAATAGAAAATCATGATGTTGCGCTCCATAATTCTTTGATAGATATTGGTGCAACAAATAATATCATGCCTTTGGCAATAATGGAGACACTTGGAATCAATTGTAGTAAGTATTATGAAACAGGAGAAAGAATCTATGCCATTGATTCAAGGAAGGTACCTACATATGGAGAAATGAAGGATTTTTACGCCTGGATTACTGTTGCTCCCCATATTATTACAATTTTCAATATTGTGGTGGTGGATCTTCCTCCTACATATAGAGTTGTCCTCGGAAGAGACTGGTCTTCCATGTTTGGTGGCTATATAATGAATGATGGAAGTTGTATGATGTTACCTGATAAAGATGGATCAATGATCAAAGTTCCTCGTGAACCTAGGAGACTGTTTTCTTTCAAAAAGAAGGATAACAAATTGATGGAAGATTATATAGATGTTGGTATTGGAAACTATGTCATCCTAGATATGGAGCAGATCGAAGATGTGAGAAGTGAAGATAATTACTTTGCGGGCTATTGGATGATGTCATTCGATGGAGCTTGTTTAAGCTCAGGGAGCAGAGTTGGGATTGTACTCAAAATCCCCGAGAAAATTGTATACCCGCATGCCATCAGACTTGAGTTCTCCTGTACACATAATGAAGCAAAATATGAATTCTTAATTCAAGGAATGATCCTGGCACTGGAGACAAAGATTGAACATTTGATTGTGACTGGCAATTCTGAATTGATAATAAATCAAGTGACTCGGAAATATAAGATTAAAAAGGAAAATCTCAAATTATATTTCAAAAGAGTAAAGGACTTGATGGAGGCTTTTAGTTATTTCAATATTTCTTTTATTCCAAGGGATAAAAATCAGAAAGCGGATTCTTTAGCATTGGTTGCTTCATTGTCAAACCTAGATGACATCCAGAGTGAGACATCTTTTCAAGTAAAAGAGTGTTTCAATCCTCAGTACGAGATAACCAAGAGTATCTCCAAGTGTTTGAAAATGATGAGGACTTGAAATATTTTTTAGTAAATGAAAATGACGATGAAGATAGTGACATTGCCCCTGTTCCAAAGAATTGTGTTTAGTTCAAATCTCTTTTCACAAGAGATGATCATACCAAAAGTCTCACGGAAGAAGTATCGGTCTGAAAAGTTCAAGAAACGAAGCCCCAAAGTACATAAAATTGGGAGTTGATTGTACATATGAAGAACTTGATCAATATATCACCATTTTCAAAGAATATTTTGATGTTTTTGCTTGGAGTTATGATGATCTAAAAGCCTATGATAAAACAATATTTCAACATATTATTCCATTAAGAGAAGGAGCAAAGCCCATTAAGCATAAAATAAGAATGATGAATCCCAAGTTAAAACCATTGGTGAAGAACGAGTTGGAAAAATTGAAGAAAGATGGAAGAATATATCCCATCAGACATTCTGACTGGATTTCAAATCGAGTGGTTGTGAGGAAAAACACTGGGGAAATTCAAATGTGTGTGGATTTTAGAGATCTCAACAAATCAAGTGTGAAAGATAATTATCCTCTGCCTAACATGTAATTCCTTCTTCAACAAGTCACTGGATCTGTTTTTATGTGACTCCATGTTAGATAGTTTTTCTAGATACAATCAAGTTTTAGTTACAGAGGAAGWYAGACCTAAAACGACCTTCATAACACCCTAGGAGACATATGTGTATGCTCGAATGCCTTTTGGTTTGAAAAATGTTGGAGCTACTTTCCAAAGGGCTATGGAACACGCATTCGAASGTTTGATAGGGAAATTCATGGCRGACTACCAAGATGATCTAGCAGTCCATTCAAAGAGAAGAAAGAACATATCCATTATCTAAGGCAAGTATTTGAAAGATGTAGATTGTATGGAGTTTCTCTGAATCCGAAGAAATGTTTGTTTGTTGTAGTTGAAGGCAATTTGTTGGGGCACATTGTCTGTAAAGAAGGAAATTATATTGACTCATAAAGGGTTAGGGATATCAATGAACTCAATCCTCCATCTTCTAAGAAAGGAGTCCAATCATTCTTTGGAAAAATCAATTTTGTGCGGAGATTTGTTCCTGATTACGCAAGCATATTAAAACCAATTAATTTATTGTTGAAAAAGGATCAAAGGTTCGAATGGACTTCGGATACATAGGAATCCTTTAGTAACATAAAAAAGGCAATCACTAGAACACCAGTCCTCATTAGTCTGGATTTTCAAAGAGACTTTATCATGTATTCGTTTGCTACAGAAAGTGTTGTGGCATCAATCCTTACTCAAAGAAATGCTAAGGGTGAAGAGTTACCAATCATATTTATGCGTAAGACCCTTCATGACTATGAATTAAGATACTCGGAATTGGAGAAGCAAGCCTTGTCTCTCGTAAAAGAAGTAGCACACTTTTGGACCTATATTATAAATTCTCATGTCATAGCATATGTTCCATCCTCTCCAATGAAGATGTTTTTGAGCCAACAATTAAGAGAAGGGAAATGGGAAAATTGGTTGGAAAAAATTCAAGAATATGACATTGAAATCAAGCCTCTCAAAGAAGTTAAAGGGAAAGGATTGTGCAAGCTTATTGCGGATAGTGATGTCCTAAATGAAGTAATTTTGGTGTCAATTGAAAATCCTATATTTGGTTCGGAGTGGTACAAATACATTGTATTTTATTTGAAATATGGACAATCTCCCATCAGTATGAATCCAAAAGAAAGAAGAGCATTAAAGATGAAGTCAAATCAGTATGTGTTGATTGTTGAAATATTATTCAGAAGGAATTATGATGGCATGTTATTGAGGTGTGTTGATGAAAAAAGAGCTCAAGAAATGATACAATAGTTTCATGAAGGCATATGTGGAGGACATTTTGCACCTACTGCTATAACACATAAAATAATAAGAGTTGGATATTATTGGCCATCAGTTTTCAAGGATTCATATGTGATGGTAAGAAAATGCATCCCCTGTCAACAATTTTCAAGGAAAATGAAGAGATATGCACTGCCTTTGCAACCCATATCAGTAGAACAACCATTCACACAATGGGGGTTGGATGTCATTAGGCCAATAAATCCAAAATCAAGGGACACGCATATATTCTCACTGCTACAGACTACTTCACGAAATCACAAGAAGCAACAACATTGAAAAACGTTGACTCTGATGAATTGGTTAGATTCCTCAAGAATAACATCTTGTCAAGATTTAGTGTTGTAGAGAAACTCATTATAGACAATGGATCAATTTTCATTGGATCAAAGTTCACAAAATTTTGCGGAGAATATGGCATTGTGATAGGACAGTCATCAAATTATTATCCACAAGGGAATGGCCTTGCCGAAGCTACAAATAAGATGTTGATTCAAATCCTAAAGAAAACTATTGATCGAAATCAGAAAAATTGGCACTTCAAGTTGACAGATGCTTTATGGGAAAGCAGAATGACTCTGAAATATAGCACTGGGATGTCTCCTTACATGTTGTTTTATGGAAAGAAAGAAAAAATGTCAATCAACCTTGAATTAAATTCATTGACTTATGCAATTAACATGGAGGACACTGAAGATATTCCCCCTTTACAGAAGAGATTGAATCAATTGTTGAGGTTAGAAAAAGAAAGAAGTGAAGCTTTGCATAAAATATCACAGAGGTAACATAATGTTAAAAAATACTTTGATCAAAGTGCAAGGATCAAGAAATTTCAAAAGGGAAAATTGGTGTTGCTCTAGAACAAAGAAAAAGAAAAGTTGTCAAAACATACAAAATTTGAAGCACTGTGGATCGGGCCTTACCTCATTGAGAAAATCCTGGGTTTCAATTCATACATGCTTAAATATATGAATGGAAAGATGTTAATGTTTCTCGTCAAAGGGAAACACCTGAAAAGTTTCTTTGCTTGAGACATTCTCTTTTCTTTGTACATAGATTTTTTATTTTATTTTGTACATCCTCACCGTCTCGACTCCATTTCCCAAAGGTTAAAACATATGGTCATGAGATCCTGGATTCTTGACAACCCGCAGGAGGTTATCATCCCATGGTTGGAGCCATTTGTTGAACCTCTTTTGTGCTTTCCCTTTATTTCTATTTTTCCCGTTTCTTTTCTTACCCCTTTCTATCTCTTCATTTTCCCCAGCTCTCATATTCCCCTATTTTCCCCTTTCTTTGTTGTGACAAGTTTACCTTACTTAGTTTTTTTCACTATGTTTGTGGACTTTCAGACTCATGGACCTTCAGACTTGTATTATGTTCCCTTTGCTCACATATCAGTCCACCCAACACTTAGTTTATTTTTGCATCACAAAATTTCGGACTTTCATACTTGTAGACCTACGCATTATACCTCCACTTCCCCACTGTTTGTTCGACATATTTCAACACTTATCCATTTCATCCATTCGGACTTGCAGACTCGCGAACTTGCTTTTTCATACTAACTGCTCACTCCGACTCTCTGCCTTTACATGTCTCTTCCTTCACATTTTTCGATATCACATTAGTGTTATCCCTAGGGACTCAACTACTAAATTTATTGTTGAAATGGTCGTTAATTAATGATGCTTATACCAAGGCTA
>JASDQU010197350.1:0-15697 GCA_032191745.1 Picea mariana | reverse complement strand
CTTCCTCTGCCTTGACCTCTAGTACGAGGAAAAGTGTTGCCATCAGCATATCCTCCACTCTGCTCTGTATGTTTTCCTCTCTGTTCAACATGTGGCCCTCTCTGTGAGGTTCCACCTCTTTCAACTTTACCCTGAGGTTTCTTCCATTCCTCCTTGGGCTTCTGGTATTTGTCCTGGGCAATTGTCTTGCCTCTGGGTTGACTTCTGCCTCGACCCCACTGACCCTGCTTATGGATCAGCTTCTCTTCTTCTTTCAGAGCCATCTGATAAGCATCCTCTACCATTCGGATGGTTACCATGCTTAATTCATCCTGAATGTCATATCTCATACCATTCAGATATCTAGCAACTTTCTCATCATCGCTTTCCCGATGACCTGCTTTGATGTTTAGTCGATAGAATTCCTCAGTGTATTCTTTCACTATCATCAGCTTCTGTCTCAGGTTCTGCATCCTCCTGAACAAAGTAATTTGGTAATCTCTTGGGATGAATTTCGCTTTCATCTTCACGATCATTCTGTCCCAGCTCTTGATCTTCTGCTTGCCTTTGTAGCGTCTGTCAGCTTGTAGCTCGTCCCACCATAATGTTGCATGTCCTTTCAAGTGCGTAACAACATGCTTGACTTTCTTATCCTCTTTGACATCTTCATAATCGAAATATGTATCGAGAGCTCTAATCCAGTCTAGAAGCTCCTCTGCATCCAGATTTCCCTCATAAATTGGAATATCCATTTTCGCCTTCGCACCCATCCTGGAAATGGCTTTGATCAACCACTCGGTTGATGCATCTTTGGCTGCAACCTCCTCGTCTCTCTCAGCCTCAATCTCTCTCTCGGAATCACTTAGATCCCCTGCACTAGCTGTGCGTCTCTGCGTTGTTTCCATGTCCTTGGGTCTTGCTCCGAGNTACAGAAAGTAAAGAAGTATTCCCACTCTGATACCAGAACTGACGCAGCCGCACTCCTTGGAGCACGTCCGCTCACACAGGATCTTCTCTCTTCTCGCCCCGAAGAACTCTAAGGTTCTTTTATTTCCCTGTCGAGAAATCTGCACCCATAGTTCTCTTCACGCGATCCCCCTTCCTTTAATTGTCGGAGGATCGGAACTCGCAACTTCACAAGTTCGTTGTTGATCATTGGGCTCTCGAATCCCCGAGTCCCGATGGCCAGTCAACGCTGACTTCCTCTTTCCTCTATCGGGACTTCGACCCTATCGCAACTTCGCTGCTCGCGATACCAACCACCTAGGTTTTCCAACCCCCGATACCCGATGCGCCGAAATGATGATGCACACATGAGTTGACTGTTCAACGTCCCTTATCTTGTCGAGACTTCAGACTTCGCGGGATCACAAATCCTAATACCAATATTTCGGGACTTATCGCAGCGAGATACCGATGACTCTGTGCCACCTGTACTCCACTAATCCTGCTGTGGCCCACACGATTCTCCCGTTGGAATATCACGTATCGCAATATCGTTGTTCCTGTGGACAAATCTTCGTATCTTTTCTTTTGAAACCTCGATAGGCGATTTCGCAAGAAAACCCAAGGACTCTGGCTAGCTGGAATCAACACTCTGTCTGTCTTGAGGTTTTAACCTTTCAACACTTTACGCTGTAACTTCCTCGCACCTCCACGAGATCCTACGGCTCACGGTAATTCATGAAATATCCTCGGAGAAATTTTTTCGTCCACTCTTTCCGTCGTAAATCCACAGGATGACTAAGTGTTCCCCTCCAGAACCCTTCCACTTGCGCACGCCTTGCGACACTTCTACAAGCCTTCCTGAAACAACTCATCTGTGCTGCCCTTCGATAAACTCGAAGGCCTATCCTTCCTAAACTTTTCCACGACTC
The DNA here is from genome assembly GCA_032191745.1 of Picea mariana. Lineage (NCBI taxonomy): Eukaryota > Viridiplantae > Streptophyta > Pinopsida > Pinales > Pinaceae > Picea > Picea mariana. The sequence goes on along the minus strand of JASDQU010197350.1, from coordinate 13,841 downwards.
TCAATTCCTTCGGAAAACCTCTTTCACGCACTCCTTGCGGCAAACTTCCAACTCCGTCTAAGTGTTGAAGTCTCTGACTCTGCACACAACTGCAACAATAATCCTTCAATACTCTTGCTCAGAATCGCAACTCTGAGACTTAGCTTAGCCTGCGCACTCCTTGCACGTCTCTTTTTCCCAACTGCACCTTCGAGGAAATGAGAACAAAGGCTATCTCTAATTGAACCCTTCTGTCAACGCATTCCTTGCGGACAAATTCGACTGCACTCCTTGCAGGAATCCTCTGGCTCAAATAGAGAAAAAATTGAAACTCATTCTTTCATCCTCTCAGACCTCAACTCAACCATGAAATCACATACACAACATATAAAATCAATTGTATAATGGGAAGCAAACATCCATGAGCATATCCATGTCAAATACACAGAGAAAAACACAAACCATGAATTTGAATTAAAGCTCTTTCTATTAATTCAAATGTTTGTACATGGGTGTTCTTCATACAATTCTCTGCATGCTCTTCTTCCTGCTTCTTCAATAATATTACGATGTACAAAGGAGGGTGTCTATATCCTATTTCCCTCTTGCACTCTAAAGCTATCAAATCTAGAATTAAATTTCTATCTAACTGCATTAACTATTTTAAATGTCGACTATCTACTAAAGGACGAGAGCTATCCGCTCAAGGTCCATTACAATATACAAGTGCGCCTCATCTTAAATGACACATTTAAGATCGCGCAACAACTTATAAGTGAAATTCAAAAAGAAATTGTGTTGGATTGTCCAGCTGTCCTCCGCTTCCGTGTTGGCTTGCTTGATGTGCTGGTGATTCTCCTGCATCATTTTTGGATGTCTAGGGTTTTGGAATTCATGAGTAATATTAAAAAGGCCTCTGGAGCCTCATTGTAATCATTATGCTCAGACGAATGTGCATAGAAGCCACATCTCTTCTCAGAGATAGCTACCACCATTCAAGCAAGTTGTTCCAGTTATGAAGCTTTATAGTTTCATCCTATTGCATTTATTCAATAGAAGATATTGTTCACTGAATATTTGTGTTGTTCTCCATATCTCTGTTTTTATTGTATTTAGTATGTTAATCAGTTCGTTCCACTCCTAAATCCAGATCAGCTATGTAGATTGTACAGAGAGCCAGATGCCTCCAAATTTACACTATCATATATGCCCCTAATTCACTATTGTGTAGAAAAAGGATCATCATTTGACTGGGCTGAAATTCTGTCAACGAACTTAGTAGAGGCCATCACAACAGTTAAGGAAACCTTGCCTAGAACTTTTCCAAACTCCCATATGTCTTCATATCTCATAGATATCATGTGTGTAGCACACGAATACCCAAATATGAGTTGGGCATGGTAGCCGACAAAATCGGTCATCCACATCTATTGCAAGGTGTTCTAGGAGAATAAGTATAGAACAAAGTATCACAAGATTTGTGATCACTTCCTAGTCCCATTGTATGAATTCATTTTCAGCATGCCTACCCCTTATATGACTGACAAAGCATTCGTTGTAATCAAAATAATAAGGGATTGGTATTTTATGGAACATGGAACATATATCCGAATATACAAAGCCATGAAATCCCCACATTTGCTTCCCCAATTTGTACCAGACAAATTATTACTTCAAGAAGTGGCTTACCAGACAATGATCAACAGAGTAGGGGAAATACTCTACTGGGATAAGAAAGCTATATGGTCCCTACTCCGTTGTGCATCGGTGCTTACTCATTTGCAAACACCAAGTAAGCCCAAGATGAAGTGGATACATTGATTTGACACCACTTCGAGAAAGAGAGATTTATGAGGCATGACCCAAAGGAGGTGGTCAAGGAACACTTCACTAAATACATAATCCCCTTGGAATATACTTCGGACACATGGGAAGAAGAAGAGGTATATTGTGGTGCCATAAAATATGGCAAAGTCATTTCCAAGAGACAAGGCAAACCCATAGGGAGAATCATTGATGAAGAAAGATCTTGCGAAGAGGCCAAGAAGAGAGTGGAAGAAGAAGAAACAATAAAGGCATCAACTACAACTACATCTATGTAATCATCATCAATAGAGGAAGAAGTGCCAGCAATAGAGAAAAAGAGGAGAAAGAAAGAGAAGATCCACAAGAAGAGGGAGGATGTTGTAGAAAAGAAAAGGAAAACCGAGGAGGATAAGGATAAGGAAAAAGATGAAGTGACAACTGCATCAGTTAAGGAAAAATTTGAGGCAAAGGCAGTTGTTGATAAAGAAGCTGAGCAAAAAGCAGCAGCAGAAGCAACACAAAAAACAACAAATGAGATTGCACAGAAAGAAGTTGAAGAGGAGTAGCGCATTTAAGATGATGAGACTCGAAATGATGATACATCTTCTATGGACACTAACATTTCAGAGATATCGACAAGATTCCCTAGCAGATCGAATTAGTTCAATGGATTGGAATTGGGACTATGTACCCCATTTAAACCGAGCAAAGTGGCCAAACTTGAAAAGTTTAAATATGACAAGGTCACATGTAGGATTGTGCATCAACAAGTAAAGCAAATATTGGTCATGGGAAACAACCCACTTTCCATTCTCACACATATCTCAGTGATAGGAAAAGTCAGCGAGGACCCACTATCCATAACATATCCTAGCACAACATTCTTTAACAAAACGAAACAAAATATGAAAAATTCTATTCCGTCAAAACCAAGAGCAGGAGGCTAGGATTAAAGATTTAGAAGAACAACTCTGACACTCAAAAAGGGAAGAAAAAACTTACAAGAGTTCAAGGAGTGTGCAAAAAAAGTCACGATGGACCTAGAAGAGGCCATTACGGATGTGTACACCCATTTTCATGTGTTCCAACATGTGGTTGTCGGCATAATGGAGCAACAAAAACATGTACAAGTCAAGAACATCCACCTGGACACTATCAGATAGGGTTCGAATGAGATCAAACAATGGTTTGTTGAAAATCCAAATGCTCCACCCGAACTTCCTCGCCCATCTGAAATAGAAAGGAAGATTGACTATGCCTCCCTCGATCAATGTCAACAAGCAAGACAAAGATCAAAGAAATAAATGCATGGTTCACTTGCAATCTACAATCCAATCCATAAAGAAGTCAAAGTTTTGATACAAAAATGTCGCCTCCCTCCTATTAAAGAATTCAAAAAGGATGTTTCAATGGAACAAATGCTCGAGAAAATATAGCAAAGTACGATTAAGAGGAGGGAAGTATCAGAAACATCCACAAAGGTGACCAAAGAGCTAATGGAACAACACCTTGTTCATCCAACTAAAGTGCACACCATGATTTAGGTGTTCATGGCCACCTTGACCAAGGATATGAGGACCCTTTTAGACAATGTAGTTGCACATGAATCCACTCTCAAGGAATTTATTTATTGTAGGATTGATTCACTTGACAACCAATATGAAGTTGGGCATCTTATGTTCGAGATAAAAATGCATGAAAAGACAAAAATTACAAATTCAAATTTGTTGTTAACGATATTCTATTTTTTCTTTTCCAAACTACCTTTAGCTTTGTCTTTTTCCCACATGTGTCAAGCAGCTAATAAGCGAAGTTGAAAATTCTTTTTTAATTGATTCTTGAGGAATCCAAGATGTCATTTTCGAGAGTTAGTAATAATTGTATAAATAAAGGAAGATGCCCATTTTGTAGGGGCTCTTCAAGATTTGTATACACTTGAGAAACTACTTTATGAGAAACTACTTGGTTAACTAATATTGAGAATCCCTTAGGGCCAAATTTTGTTAGAGGTAAAACGTATGTGTGTTGTTGTTTGTTGTGAACTACTTCCAACAGAACGTTTGTTGTCCACGTGGGCTCTAAGAACATGTTTTGCTTACATACTTTTCTGATGCAATTAATGTTACTCTTACAGTTTTGTTATTCTTTCTCATATTTAATGTGCTAAGCATATGAGTTGTTGATGTATGCATAAATATGACTTAGAATTTTTTTGGTTATACATTTTTATGCATGTGTTATCTAACTTTGCACCTTCATAACAACTATTTGATTGGGTGTTTTGCAGATTTTAGTTTCATTTCAGCTCATTTGGTTACTACTGTTCGCTCCTAGCTAGGATAAGATAGATTAGAGTATAATAGATTTCCTTTATGCATTTAGATAGTCTTCATCTACATATTTCATTTTCATAACCATCCACCCATCCAACCTCAAAACCAATAATGGCAGTCAAGCCAGAATTCAGATGGGTCTCATAAACCAAACAATACATAGTTTTATTGGGATTGTGTACCGGGGAGTACCCCTTACTATTGCAAGGAATTTTCGCCCCGTCAACACCTATGCAACACAGAGCCCTTTTTCTGTGACATAGACCTGAAACCTTTTCTCATACTAAATGTAATGTAACTGGATGTAAATAGGTGCACTACATTTGCAAATAAAGATATGAACTAATATAATAATAAGAGATGTTTTATGATTAAAGATCAAATGAAAAAATAAAGAAATGTGAATGAATGGTTGAGGGCACATGCACACCAAAAAATGTATTGCACTTGTAAATCCAAATAATGGAGGAATACTTATCCAAAATGTACTCAAATGAGTAATATGATTTGATAGCTTGATATCTATGGATGAGTACAAGAGAGGTGGGGAAGGATCCTTGTTTATGCAAAAGAAGGACTAAAGCCCTAACTTATGGTCCAAGTTACCTTTATGGTGTAATTAGGATCTTATTTAGCTAATTAATCCTAAACACACTAATTATTTATTTTTTAACCCTTATTGACATAATTGATCTTGTACATAATATTAAAGGATTAAATATAAATATAAAGTTGTGAACTTACCTACAAAATTGCTATTGTATATAAATTTATTTGCATAGTAAAAATGTTGTGTTTAGGTACATAACACTCATTATGTTAGAAGAATTCATGTTCACCATCCTCCTCATTTAGTTTAGCTAGGTGTTTTGCATCATGATTAGTATAATTAGTTTTCACTCATAGCTAGATGCAACTCCATTGGTGGATGGTAACTGTATACAGTTTCTCTCATCATCATGGTAAATTCCCCTCTTACTTATCTCCTCAAGTTGAGATTAGTTCACACTACTCAACTTTGTTCCAATCTCATGGATAAAAAACTCTTCATTGTTTGTACTCATTTTCACCAACTTTGTTGTAGTTTACAAGTTTTGAACACTAATCTTACAATTATCATCATTTTTAGGATCAGACTCAATATTCATTTAGCACCATTGACATATATGCACTACTTGATGATCCACATTCTTGCTTCACACCATAGTTTCTTGATTGCTTGGGAATGAAGCAATGAAAATTTCACTTGATAATAGAACTCTCTTCATACATAGTTCTTTGTCACAAGCTCTCTTCAACAACTCCTTGTACTTTGGATAGATAGTGTTGATCCCAATATGATTTTAGATGAATTCAACATTCAACGTCTCATAATGTTCAACATGATTTATACACTTGGGTAGAAGTCATACACACCTTATTTTATATGTGAATTTTAACAATTTCGCACTTAATGCATTGTACTAATGCTTGCATTGTGTTTTTTGTCCCAACACTTTACTCATCATCAGAGCATATTTAAATAAAATATTGGTAGTGTTGCAAATGGAGAGGGACAATATAATATACATGGTTAATTTGATAAATTAAATAGAATAATTTGAAAAAATAAAGAAACTAAAGATAATCAAAATTTAATGAACAATGGACCAAACAAAGAGTTTGGATATGGTCTCTTCAATTCTCTAACTATTTTTTGAGAGATTTTTTTTTTTATATTCAGATTGAATATACATGTTTATGTTCTAAACATATGAAGAAATAAGAAAATATGTCTCCTTGGTCTGATATCCCCCATATCCTTATATCTTTAACTTTATCCTCTTCATGGGGGGTTTAAAATAGAACCACCCATATCATATTAACAAAATAAATACCAAAATACATACTACCGATCTAGGAAGAGCATTACTTTAGTGACAAATTGCCTGCACCGACTGTGACTATAAAGGTTTCCTTCTATTCATGGACCTCCATGCCAAAATAAAATAGTAAACTAGGATAAAAACAAAAATATTATTACAGTTCTAAAGTTGAAAATCCATAGAGACAACCTCCTCACCGTCACAAAATTCATAGATTTTGCACGCTCAGAAGTAAGTGTGAGTGCCTCCTTTGAGAAGGCATCTGCTTTAACATTGATTTCACATAGAATATGGTGATATGAGTGCCATTATTTCTAGGGAATCGATGGTAATGAAAATATCTTGAATAAGTAATTTTAGACGTATGTCAGGCACCACAACTTTACCATTCATCTAGTTCACCACAAACTTAGAGTCACCAAGGATATGAATCTTACAGATTCCTTTCTTCTGATCAAATTCAAGCATCGTCTAGAGCACTATGAATTCATCTATGGTATTCATTCCTCTACCTGGTGAGTATATAATATGGACGTAGTGATTAAGGGTGAAGTAAATCACTACTCTGACTCCCCGATTATGAATTTTCAGTAGGTAGGGAATAAATTCACATGTTCAAGGTCTATAAGGTGGAGTTTTTGCAAAAGGGCTGAAAAATAATCACTCTGAGGATCCCTTCTTGGGTGAGGACCCCAGAATTCTCTGAGGCTCAGATTAAAATTGAAATCACCCCCGACTAGAGTGCAAGAGTCACTAAAGGCGCGCAGGAGGAAGACAAACTATCCCAAAACGATATTTGGTCAATGTAAGGACCATATATATTTAGTAATGCCCAAGGGTCACATCAATATTTGAGATTCAAATTGACCAGAATAGTAGAGTTCAAAGAAGATAAATAGATTTTTATGCATGCTAGAGTCCAAGCCGTAATTAAGCCACTAGATTGGCCTTTGACATCAATTGAACAAAACGACTATTTTTCCAGCCATTTCTCCAGAATAAACCTAGCTTTCGACCTGTCACATTTAATCTCCTAAAGAAAAATCACCTCAGGATTGAGGCTTAGAATGAGCCTTTTGAGGGTGAGTTGCTTGGGGGCGCCCCCTATCCCCCTAAAATTAAAGTAAAGGACCATCATGTGGAAGGTCACTTGAGGGAATTCCCTACTCCAAGGGCCCTATAGATGGTTCTTTGCTTTCCTTTCTTTATATCAAGGAATGTTTTCTATTGAGCCTTGAGCATATGGGATTTCCTTCCCACGGGATTCGCTTGAAGAGGGTCGAGAGTGAGCCCACCTTGGGATGATTCCTCAATTTCCTTCCCTCGAGGATGAAGATCATAACTCTTTTTGTAAGGTGAGGGAGTATGTGCAAAGCCTTAGGAAGCTCTACTAGATCCTTTAGGAAATTGAGAGCTAGATATAAGACAATCCTTGGGAATTTGAGCCAGTGTTCGAGAGTCTGAAGAGGAAAGGGGGTTGACCCTGAGAGAAGGGGCAGGAGAGGGGGGGAAGAAGGGGGGGCCCGAGGGGAAGGAGGAGGGGAGGAAATTAGCTTAGGAAGGGGAGCGACATGAGGAGAGGAGGGATGACATGTGCTAGTAGGGGGATCTAAGGATGGGATGATGATGTCCTTACCAGAGGAGTTGATGCCTTATTGAACCACTTCTAGAACTGGGGGTCCACACTGAATTTTATATTATGAAACAAAATCCCTTGGAGACTTCTTTACCCACACTTTGCAAGGCAGATTCTTCTACAACCTAGGCCTAGGACATTGGGAGATAAGATGCTTGGATTCATAGAATGAGAAGAACCTAAATGAAACTTTCTAGTAGTTGACATGCTGGGTCATTTATATTTATCGAAAACAAGCTCGACTTCACCTATTAGCCCCTCGCCAATGTCAACTTCTAGGAGGATCCAAGCCCACCTCCTGTCAAATTTAGACAGCCACCCGGCCTTAAGCGACACGAAATGACCCAACTTCCTTCTGATGGCTTCCAACAAGGATTTATTCCAGAAGAAGAGGGGAAGCCCCAACAATATTTCTTGAATATTCATTATGGAGACAGGTGCTCAATAAGGATCAAAGTCCATGGTTCAATGTATGAGAAATAGGTCAGAGGGGCCCCAAAACTAGTTTATGGAGAGGATAGAGACCACATCTTCCTCATTGCGAAAATGAAAGGTTACCCAACCTATAACCATTGTGTGTGCATTTGGGGTATAGCCAAGGAATGTCCTCCAATTTTGTTTCATCCACAAAGACAAAGAAATATCCTTTACAATTTCTCCAGAAAACCTACCTACAAGAGTTTTTCCTACCAGATAAGGGATGGCTTCCATGGTGACGTCCTTCCCCACTATCAAAGAGACTCCTTATTTTTTTGACCAAATTTTTCTTTTGGTATTTTTCCTAGACAAGGAATGGCATGAGCTATGAGTGGAGTTTTCAACAAGGAGGGACACATGAGGCAGGGGAGGGGGAAGGAGAGGAGATTACAAGGGGGAATGGGGAAGGTTAAATTGAAGAGGGGGGGAGGAAAATTGAGGCAGAGAGGGGGAACAAGTGAGGGAAGGGGAGGAATGGGAGGAAAATATGGGAGGAGGGACTAGGGGGGTATCTTGGTCATTGGGCGCTAGGGAGAGATCTCAAGAAAAGGGGGAGGACATCTTTGGGGATGTGGCAGGGAGACTCACAAAAAGGGATTTCTTCTATAACACACCCGACCCCTTAAATACATTTTAGGGACGGAGCATCAAAATTTCACTTTCCTCCATCATCTCGAATCCTCTACTCAAGGTCTCCATCACCTTCCTCTTGTCAATATATTTCCAACCACTTTATCCATGCCCAAATCCGATATATGGATTGAAAGTTATTCCCTTCCAAAGTTCTTCAAGATTCATTAGTCAAAGGACACGTGGCACCCACGTGGGTCCATCTCAATCACACTACCCCAAGGTTCCCCAAAGTCTTGGATCTCCCTAGAGCTCCTACATCCATGGTGGAAATCCATCCATCTTTAAATTCACCAATGAAACTTTATCCTCATTCGACATACATGGTTACAGGAATTCAACGTTTGGCACTGAACACCCCTTTTTCTTTCTACGTGCATATCCTATAGAGCCCCAAAGCTCCAAACTTTTGACATGTGGCTTTGATCTTCAACTCTTTGACTCATCCTACTACACCACCCCAAACCTCCANCAAATTCTCAGGGTCCCATTAGCCATTAGGTCATGTAACCACACACCAGGGAATGACACATAGTAGAGAAAAGAGATGACACGTGGCCATATCAATGGGAGACACGTGTCACGTTCTAGTGGGCACATAGGGCCTGTGAAAATCCCAAATCAAGGTGACATGTGCACGTCAAAAGTGGGTCCATGTCACCCTGGGTGACATCAGCAAGCCACATCACTCTGGACTGATAGCCTTCCAACACCCCTTATATCTCATGGTCTAGATGCATCCACATAAATCCATAGATCTACGGCCTTCGTTACTAAATAACTTCAACGTTCATGGGTTCTACCCACTCCACACTCCTTTTCTCCTGGAGTAGGACTTCGCCAGAGTGTTATATGCAAGTCCTTCCACTAGTTGATAGGAAGGTTGAGAGGGGTTCTCAACGAACTCCCCCGATCAACGACTCACACCTCCTTACTATATCACGAGGCAACTACACATGGCATCATTTTTTCTCGACACATGGACCCCCATGTACTTTTCACATGATTTGCACATCTCTACGATCAAATGGTCGAGAGGGATCCTAAAGGATCCTTAGATCGATGACCTATGTCTTCTCCAAGATATGGGCTTCGGATCTTTCTATGCCTTGTACCACACTTCCTTCCAGAGTTCTGAACTTTGAACACGTGAAGGACCTTTATCAATGGTCCACGTGTCCTCAATAATGAGTGGTCGATATCTACTCCAGCCTTTGCGCCTTCGGGGGTTATCGACCCAAAACACAACACATCTCAAATTTTCCAGAGCGCCGAACTCTGAACCATGCTCGATCTGTCACCACATGCACCTGGCGCCAACAACGTAGATTCACTTCGGCCTTTGATGCTTCGCAAAACTTGCACGCTCTTTCAATTTCACTTCGATTTTGCCGGATAACCAGTGATCTGTGGACACACGTACCTCTAGTACCAATGATCCAGATTAACTTCGGGCTCTGGGACTTCGGAGAATTCACCTCCTTTATGACGAACACACAAAATTTTATGAACTCGTGAAGTTCGAAGGACTCGAGGGGTTAAAACCCATGCTTCTTCTCCAAATCCAACGTTTGTGAAAAACTTTGGCTCCTTTCGAGAATATCTCATCTGCACGTCCTCCAAACAAAGGAATCCTCCCTTTCAAGACCTAAATATTGTTATCTTTCCTAAGCTTGAGATTTAGAAACATCTCTCGCACACTCCTTTCCCTTGCTCACCTCGAGATCCTTTCAATGTTTTACTAAGTGTTGTCCCTATGCATGCTTTGCATGGGTATCTCCTCGAGATTTTATACTCAGATGAGTATACATGTATTCCTTTCACCATGATTTCAGAAGAGAAACAATTTGAAACTCATAGAATGTCAAAGGTTCATTCCTTCAACCATGAAATAAACATACATGCATATAACTTTGAAAATAGATAACATAACATTACCCAATTAACTCAGAGGTAAGTAAACTCATACATTCAAAACACGCATTTCAATCCAAGTGCACAGGGTAAACAAAATACTTATCTATTACAGTCGATCACCAATCAACTGACTATGGGTGTTAGCCTCTCTACCCAACCGTAGGCTCAAAGGCATTCATTCTTAGCACTCTGTCCACCCCCGTTCCAAGCAATGATATCGCTAGGGAACTCTTGCAGTTTTCTTAGTGATCCTTTCTCTTTCACAACCTCTACGAGGTTTATCAGATGCTCCCTCAACATCAAGTTCGCGATCTTCTGCTCATGTCATGTTTTCTACAATTTCTAGAGATCCTTTCTCTTGTTCTCTTCAGTAGCCAGAACATCTTATCAAGCTTTCAGTTCTTCTTCTCAGCTAGAGAGCCTCACACACTCTTCCTCTTTTATTCTGCATATCCCAGTCACACATTCCCCTTGATGTGTATCTTTATTGTCTGCCTTCGCATGTATTCTTACCCGCCTTTCTCCTTCTCATGAAGCTTATGGACCTGTCATGTTCCTTCTGTCAGAAGAAAACTTGGGTCAGTTTGGGCCTGTAGGAAAACTGCACCCTGTGGTACTTTGGGATGGAAATCTTATGTCTCCTTAGCCAGACCCTCCATGCTTCCATTCATGGGGGTAGTTGATTGTTCAACCACTGGTCCTTCTTTCATTAACTGATTCTTCCTTGGAATATGGATGAGGCTTATTATTTCAACAAAGAGAGTTTTGGTCATTTTGACATAATGAACCCTCTCTATGGTTTCCCCACTCTTTCTTCTAGTAATATCATGGCCAGTACTTCAAGGCTTCACCCCCATAGTCATTTATTGGCAATTTAAAAAAAAAAATACATTTAAATTGTTCCCATGCCATAACATGGTGGTAATAATTAATGATTAATTACAAGCTGGGGGAAACAGGGGTATTACAATCCCCTTCCCCTTAAAAAAAGGAACACCTCCCTCAGTGTTCTTTCTCAGTAACACTCCTCATGCCTTTGTCATTCAGTTGTTTCAGGAATCTTGATCCTCTTTCTTATTTAGGCTCTTTTCAGACTCTTGGTCTTCGTCCCGTACCTTCAATAATCTTGGACAACAAGGATATTAATCACAATTTCATCTGGAAACATTTTATTGTTGTGAAAAATTCAAGAGGAAAATTATGAAAACTAGCACAATACTTATCTGTGCAGTTCGTGGATTGACATCCACATGGTTGTGTTGTTATCTTGGCTCACTGTTTTTCTTGGACATACCCATTGTGTGCATGATCTCAATCAATAGTTTATAATAATGATCAAAGTCTCCTCTTCCTTGCGGTCACTCACCCTCCAGGCCCAAGCTCAGGAATCCCCTTCTCTACTATACAGTCCCTCATGTGATCCATCTTGCCTTGCCAAGGATTTATTGCATAGGAAGAGTTCTAATGACTTCATTGAGCCTTACAGTCAAGGTGTCCCTCATACATTCTCTGCCTAGGCATCCCTCTAGCTTGTGTTTCCACAACACAACATATTATAGGGTGATCATGGCTTACCATAGGGCTCTCATATCTCAATAGTAGATTTTTTCATGATTTCTAGCTTGACAACCTTCACCTGTCCTCCCTAGACAAATATTTTTCGTTTCAACTGTATCACAGGTTTACAAAAATCATGTGATATTATCATCAATTTCAAATTCAGAATATTTTTCTTACAAATCTGTCACTCACATATTTCCAAATTCCACATTTATTTTCAGATCTATTCTGCACAAGCACTAGATTCACACGTATGGTACTTTTCTTCCCATAGTAGTTTTTCTCAACAGGAAAAAATTCTTCTTTATGGGATTACAACACTGCCATATCCAAGACCCTTTTCTTCCTGCCATTTCATCATTCCTCAGCTAAACAAATTGTTAGTTTTCATGCACTTTATATTTTCAAAACTATGCATACTAACTATCCAAGTCATTTTCATTTATTCAAGGATACAAATCAAAAGGAAATACCATTATTTACATATGCCTCCTTTCAACATACTAAATTTTACAAATGCAATTCAAATTTCAAATGACTTTAATCAATGTGCCAACATTCATGGCCACATTCATACCCGATGTACCCTTGCATTGATTTCAAGTTTGCCAAAATTTATGACAAGCACTTTGCCACGATGTGTTGGAGCTTAACCAACATATTCACCATATGGATTATTCATTCTCATTCATTATTGCAGTAGGATTGTGATTCCTACTATAGGATGATCATGATCCCAAATCAGTACATATGAAACTAAAAGTTTCCCTTGAATGCACCCAAGCATTCTTCCTTTAGTAGTAACCACGGTGCCAACACTCATGGCCACCCAAATTTTCCTTTCTTTATCAACTACAAAATTCAAGTGGAGTAGTGGAAGGTCCTCCTTCCTCGATGGAAATCCATTTCCTTCCCTCTCATGCAAACATTCATTTCCTCAGTGCATTCCATGCAATGTGCTAACTATGAGCAGCTTTATTCCCAATCTCCCTAGATTGGTTATCATACCCATGGTACTCCTTACTCATGCATTTTCTTGCAAGGATTATAACTCATCCTTTTTTGGCATAGACTTACTCTCTCTCTTATTCAGATTCTTCTTTCTTGAATCTTACCTTGCTTGGGTAGCAATGGCATGCAATAGCCACTCAAAATTATTCACATATCAGTATGAAATTAAAATACTTCAGAGGGGATTCTTACCAAATCCCTCCATACCTTATGCCATATAGGTATGAATATTTTTATACCTGCTCTAGTTTCTAGCACCCTCTCTGATATTAACCCATCAATGGTGCTTTATGGGGACTTTTAAAGTCCCTTCAACAATCTTTTAATGAAATCCTTTTCATAGTCGTCCTCTTCTTGAGGTTGTCCATCATTGGTAACTGTCTTTCTTAACAACTCCAATTTCTTTCTACACATGACATACACCACAAATATATTAGCCGTCATGTAGATTAAAGTGCCTTTATCATAGCCTTCAAATATATAAAACATTTTCCAGATATGTCCTGGCATATCTTTATGCACTTCATCTGTAACACCTTGTTTCCCCTAGTCTGTAAAAATAACTATACTGGACCAAGAACTATGGTAGACTCAAAGATGTGAATGTGTGATTTTGAATGGACCTTA
>JASDQU010197349.1:0-11376 GCA_032191745.1 Picea mariana | reverse complement strand
TAGAAGATACCCTGTTGTTGCTCCATAAGAACTAACAATAGGAAGAAAACACAAATAAAACAACTAATGTGCGTGGAAAAGAAAAATAAAACATTGGAAAAGAGGAATACGCTGCCCCACAAGAACCTACAAAACATGAAATTGTTGTATAAGCCATTCCTACATAAAAATATATGTCGTCATACATCAAGTATGAGTTCCTTGATTGATTTCCATGGTTGACCAATGCATATATGGGCTTACATCCTCGAAGTTTTTGTGAGCTACAAAGCACAATGATCTTATTTGCATATTTCACTAAGCCAAATTCTTTAAACAATTCAGTGATGCTTATCAAACTAGTCCTAGCATATTCCAAGGACTATTTTGAAACTTGAACTCCAATAGTACGAAGAAGATCGAGTTGTTTTCAATATTTGTGAATCATTAAGAGGGTTATCATTTTCCAACTTATTCTCATAGCTTACAAAAGGTCATCATTCTTAGGCCTCTTCCTATAGATCCACTCTGTATATGTTAAAGTCCTTGATTCATTACCTCTATCAATCCATTATTTAAAAGTTGTGGAGACTGTGCCCTATTTTATAAGTGTTGGATCATAATGTAGTAGCATAGATATCATTGATGAAATAGACTTGGAATTAGAATATCATTAACTTGTTTTGAAATATCCCATCCATCACTTTATTTGTCTCTTCCAATCACCACAATTTTCATTTCAAAGGAAAATCTACCATTCATTTCAATTACAATTCGGTAACAAGAATTTATAGGATGTAGGTGTCATTGTAATCCTTGGAATATTGGCTTACCATTTTCAAGGCCTAGTTGTTCTAAGTCCAATCCAAGAAAAGACTTGTCGTTTGCAAGGATTTACCATTTTCAAAAAAATAACATTTTCAAGGCTTGGATTTTAACATTCTTTTATTGATGATGCCCATGAGGAATTCTACTTATAATTAATGATGGACATACTATAAAATCCCTTAATACTTTTAAGATGATGGTTTTTGCTTGGACGTAGTATGGATCCTCTCCAGCAGGGTTTGAGGGATAATGCATCGCATAGAGAACAATTATACTCTTGTCCAACAATATCTAAGATGATGGTTTTTTCTTGAACGCAGTATGGATCCTCTCCAGCAAGGTTTGAGGGATAATGTATCTCATAGAGCACAATTATACTCTTGTCCAACAATTGATTGGAAAAGAGACTTCTAGTGAGGATCTGGAGGTCACTACATCTCATACAATTCATGTAAGGAGGCATGTCCATCGGGCTCATTGTCAATCTTTCTCTCTCCATATAGAGTTACATGTTGCATATTCTAAGAATTTGCTTCACCCAATTTCATATTTGAAGACAACACTCACCTTTGTGATTCTTCCATGGAGTGCTTTGGGAGGGTGTTTTCTGCTATTTTTTTATAGATTCTATCCAATTGAAAGAGAACACAACATCAGGGGGGATGTATATTTGTTCCTACAATGACATTACATTGACGAAAAATAGAAATGTGAAATGCAGAAAAGTGGAGATATAATATAAGTGATAATTTGTAGATCAATTGAGAATTACTTGTTTGGAAGCTCTGTGGAAATATTAGAGTCAATCATTGTATGAGTGATGACTCTCTACAAAGAAAAAAATCAACTCATGAATCTTTTCCATATTCTACTGGACATTCATTTTACATTTCTTCATCAATTCAAAGTTGTTTATCTAGTGGAAGCCCAGCTAGAAGTGGCTACACTAGCACTAAGAAAGAAGAATATTTTAAATCTATGTTGCAAGAACTAAACAAAACATTACTGGTGTCTAAAAGGGATGACATGTATGAAAATTCTCTTTGAAGTTTTTACTTATTTTAAATTTGGGTATATGGCTGCAAATGGTGCCATTGCAGAAGCATTAAAAGATGAATATGTGTTAGAATCTTTAAAACCAAAGATTAATTCCGCAAAAGAAAAACAAAGAAAAAACATACACATATTCAATCACACATGAGACAATAGTTTACGTGGTAAAACCATCCTTCACCTCATGAGGGAAACATCCATGGGACAATGGAAATGACATTCTTATTGTTCAACAACCCTGAGATTACAACCAGCAGCCTGGAGAGAGCTTGAAGCATGTGGCTCAATATTTGTCTCTCAGGCACACATATTTAAAAAACTTATTTGAGGGTTACAATGAAACTAATTCATTAATTATACATTCTAACTTAGGTTGCCTTATCTCAACCAAAAGATAAATAATAGGATCTAGATCCACATCCTATGGAGATTTGTTGTCACCATTTCAACAATCTCCACCTTGACAACAATTTTCCTGATGCCTTGTCCAATTTGATTCATCACCTTCAAACAAATCACAACCACAACTTCTCTTCAATATTGATCCAAAAACATATTTGCAAAACTTGCTTGAATATGGACCACTCCACCTCCATTAGTAACATGTCTTACAAAGTGATGCCATGTCCAATTTAGGTAAGATGAACTATATGTCAAATGCACAAGTCTTTGACTACCACAGGAAACAAAACCTGCACTTTTTCCAAACTAACCCAATGGTCCCTTTATACTCATAAAAGACAAAACCTGAAGTAGATCTTTTCTTGTCCAAATCCTCCAACAAAATCTGAATTATCTCAGAAAAAAAATATTGAAACCATTGTAGGTGATACATGTACCTCTAAGATACTGAAGCACCCAATTTCACTACTTTACCTGGATTTGTCATGTGACCACTGAAAACACTAACTGCATGTGAAATGTCTAATACTTGAACATATAAAACCTTTCTATCGCATACTTTATACTTCCAACTAGCATACAATACACGAGACATAACCTTTTCTTCCATATTACAAGGATATACACCTGAAGAAAACAAATGGAAATCCAAAGGGATATTTTTCAGTTTCACATTATTCAAGCCGAATTTCCTAAGTATTTTTTCCTTATACTGTAACTGTGATAACCAAAGCTTACCATATTTCCTTCCTCTATGTATTTCCATGCCCAAGATTTATTTTTTCTACTCCTTGATCCTTCACCATGAACATCCTTGCCAACTAAGCCAACCTGCTGATCTTAACCATGATTTTAATTCAAAAAACATATCGTCAGCAATCTAAACACGAAGATAATGAATGTACCATAAACACAATGGTTAAATTCATTTCTTGTAAAACTTGGCTCACCATGAAGGAATCACCCATCTTTTACCAATGCCTAATGCACATTTCAGGCCATACAATGACTACTTGAGCTTGCAAACAAATCTTATGTTGGGATCCTGAAAAAACTCCTGAACAAACCCTTTTGGTCAAGTTTGATATACATATCTCCTCATACAAATATCCATAAAAAACTTGTCTTAGCATCTAGCTATAACAACTAGTGCCAATGCTACATGAATAGAGAAAATATTAACAACTGACAAGAATATTTCATGGAAATCAATGCCTTCCAAATTCATTTATGCTACCAGTCATGCTTTATACCTTTCATCTTATACTATGTCTGATTTGAGAAGAAATCCATCAAACACTATCTTCGTTAATGATGATCTATATCCCTTAACATCATCATTATAACTAACAAAGATCTACCTGTTTAATCTGGATCCTACTTAGAATGTTGATGAGAGCATGAACATAACAATCAAACAACTTCAAAAAACTGAGTAATCACAAGAGAAAGCCTGTTCAATATACCTCTTCCAGAATCTTCTAGTATTTTGCAACTAATGGTGACCGATTTTCCAGATACCACTTAATTGCTCTTGACCACAACTCATGCTGCAACTTGGCATTACTAAAGATGTCATTCGATCCCAATTGTCCTACAATAATTTCTAAAATTCCAAAGAATATGAACCTGCCTCCATCATGTGTTCTCAAACCCTTGATTTAACCTGTTAATACTTAAACACATCAGCCTTTCTATTGACCCAACTATTTGACCAGGGCACCTTCAGTACTCCACCTCGAACAGAGTATTCCAAACTTTGACCACAACCGACCATTACTGCCAAGTGAGCCTTTATCACTCATCTCCAGGCACCTTTCGATGGAGTATCATTGAGACCTTAAACATGCACCATGACATGCAATTATATGGACACCATACCACGGGAAACCAATAATCATGAAACCGAAATCCACAACTGTAGACCTATGTACAAGGTTTTAATTCATGACTCATGCCCCCCACCCTTCTTTAGTCTACCTAAATCTATGTCTAGACTTTTCATAGGTGACTTAACAGAACCAAGGGTATGCATGCCTGACTAGGTCTTACAGCAATATGCCCAATTACATCTAACCAAAAAATACAACTCCATAAGAAAAATAGTTGTCATTTACATTTACATTTACATTTACCATCCCGTTGTTAATTCTACCACCTAAATCAAAATTCCACCTTTTACTCACCTTTTATTAAAAAAAAAAAAATCACCTTTACTTTAATTCCAAAGTAAATCCTCCATCTTTAATTCCTCCACCTTTAATAAAAAAAGTTTTTAAACATTCACCTCGTGACCCTTTATCTTTTAATAAAAAAAATCAACCTTTCATTCTTTAAACTTTTTTTCAAAAGATCATACCTTAAATTCTTTTTCAAAGAAGAGAACCATCCGAATGTTTCTTAAGGATCCTCGGCTATGACAGAGATGTCGCCGCTGTCAATAGTGGCAGACCACGTCCCTTCTTGTCTGCACTGTTGCGCCCTCTACTTCACCCACGCTGCTTATCAACACAGGGATTTGAACGCAACTTCTCAACACAGCGCTCCCCTCATGAAGACAAACCATCGCTGAAAATACGATTTTGAAGAATGACTGATCAACGCTCCCTCACGCCCAGCGCTGACTTGAAAAACCGACAGTTCTCGTGGGTATCTCCAGCAAATCGGCATGCGTCTGTCTCTCTCCGGCAAAAAATCAACTTCCATCTCTCCAACAAATCAAGGAATTTCTCCATAGCCAAGTCGCTCTCCCCGAGCTATGATACCACATGTTAGGATCTTTAAAACCATAGATTAATTCACAGAAAACTAAATAATTCACAGAAAACTAAAAAAAAAACATACACAGATTCAACAACAGAGGAAATAATAGTTTACGTGGTAAAACCCTTCTTCACTTCATGAGGCCAACATCCACGGGACAATGACAACGACATTCTTATTGTTCAACAAACTAGAGATTACAACCAGCATCATGGAGAGGGCTTGAAGCCTGTGGCTCAATATTTATCTCTCAGGCACACATATTTAAACAACTTCTCCCAGAGTTACAATGAAACTAATTCATTAATTATACATTCCAACTTAAGTTTCCTTATCTCAACCAAAAGATGAATAATAAGATCTAAATCCACATCTTGTAGGGATTTGTTGTCACCATTTCAACAATATGGACTATACATAATTGATTTTCAAATTATGCTCAAGGTAGAAGGTTATCAAAGCTTATTGAAATTTGCAATGTTCCTTTTGAGTCTCACCCTGTGCCTATGATGGGACCTGATGTTTAGGTTAATATGCTTGAGTCTTAAGCTGGGGATGTATTGGCTATGAACTTTGCATTTCATCTCCATCATATGTCTGATGAGAGAGTAAATACAAGCAACCATTGAATGGAAAAAGGATTAGCCCCCAAGCTATTGACATTAGTGGAGGAGTTGAAGATTATTCTTCGTATGTTTTCCATTCAAGCAAGTGGATGCCCAAATTTCAACAATGTTTGATGGACATTACATGACCTTGAATGCTAGCATTGGGAAACAATGCTATATTCCTCCAACATCATTATCCACAAAAATCTTGTTATGTACGTCATATATGATCGTGTTCGTGTGTCAATTTAATGAATTAATATTAGACTCTTCATTTCAAAAATGACTATGATAGCTTCTTACATGTTAAGATGGTGAGACCTCGAGGAATAAAGGACAACAATTGTATTGGAGTCTCCATGTTGGTATCTTGAGTATCTTCCAGTAGACGTGAATATAATGAATCCATTCCATAAATTGTGAACAGAGAATGATCCAGCATTGAATATGTGAGAGAAGATGAGAATTCAACTGTTATTCAATCTCATATCTCAGTGAAAGAAGCTCATTTCAAAATAATAAAGTAACCATTTCACTCTTACAAAGTGCTATAAGGGCTCAGATTACAACTATTCGGTAGGAACAAAATGGGCACTCATAAAATATCTCTTTTGTGGAAGTTTTGTCGTGGTTATCCTTCTTCCTAATGGTTATACTTAGTATATCATTCGTGACAGATATGTCTTTCAGGGATGGTTTTATGTTTTGGCTTGTTGCAACACCTCTGAGATGTGTAATCCCAAAAAAAAAGCATAGGTCCAAACATGGTTCGAGGAGTCAAAGAATTCATATAAACATATAGAGCATATTGTTTCTAGAGAGACAGTCACAAATGGCATAAATTATGAAGCTATTTCATCGACTGAGGTTGAAACATCAAAGATCGGGGAAACCAAAATAGGCAAGATTTTTTCTGGGAAATATTTTAATATTTGTTCCAAAGATATTGAAATTCATCCAATGGAGCACACAATTCTAGAAAGTGGATTTCCTTTAGCTGAGATTGTTATCGATATTAATTTATCTCAATTACCTGATGTTATGAATGTGAAATATTTTAAGATTTGTTCCAAAGATATTGAAATTCATCCAATGGAGCACACAATTCTAGAAAGTGGATTTCCTTTAGCTGAGATTGTTATCGATATTAATTTATCAAAATTACCTAGATATTGAAATTCATCCAATGGAGCACACAATTCTAGAAAGTGGATTTCCTTTAGCTGAGATTGTTATCGATATTAATTTATCTCAACTACCTGATGTTATGAATGTGAAATATTTTAAGATTTGTTCCAAAGATATTGAAATTCATCCAATGGAGCACACAATTCTAGAAAGTGGATTTCCTTTAGCTGAGATTGTTATCGATATTAATTTATCAAAATTACCTGATGTTATGAATGTTAATGAATGTCATTCTATCGATTCTGAAGATCCTCGAATTCTTTTTCAGTAGAGTCATCTTTTGTATCAATGTTTGCAGATGCTCTTTGTGTTGACAGTATACTAAATGTTAGTAAGCCTTCAAGAATTAAGTCAAATATCTCTGTTTTGAAAGAGACAGAAGTAGAAGTTGACACTCAGATGGAAAAATATTATGTTGATGGGGATGGTTAGCCTCGACTTTAACCTATGAAGAACCCATGGATCTGATCGAAGTAGACATGTTTTGAATTACATATTATTAGTAACCTTGGTAGTGAATTTGCATATAGCGTGAGATTCGTAAACTGGGTATGTGGGATTTTTGGAGAAGAAAAGAATCATAGTGAAACAAAAGCGCCCATCAAAATATCCTGTTGCCGGATCAGAATTTAAGATCAATTGACAATTTATCATCCCTGTAGTAGCTTGTCATGGAATCAATGTGCAGAAAATGATTTGATCGTATCTTGCAATTTGTTAACTAGGTTATCGTGATTTTTGATGGACAATAGTATAAAATTATGCTAAAAAAACCCACAACATTTCTCAAAAACCCAACTCATAATTTTAGAGAAATTGATTGATTTCTACATATCCATCATAATTGTTAATATTAGTTGCAGGGTTGATAAAGGTTCGCAATGTATATCTGTTTGGAGTTGATCCAATATGGCATGGAAGTTGAAATAAGTTTCCATTTCTATATTTAGATTCGCATTATCATTAAATGGACTGATCAGATGGTACTGCTACTGCTGGCACTTGTTTTAGTGCCTTGGATGCTTCTTCCAAAACCTCTCCTTTTGAAGAAGCAACATTGATCAATAGCATGGTTTTGAAAGAGAGTTTAATGCAATGGGTAAGAATGTTGTGACAGACCCTGAATATCACATTTCTTCACTTGTAACGTATTTTTATAAACTCATGAAAAATGGGAGTTTCGACAAAATTCTTCACACAAGACATCCAAACAAGGGAGTTTCGAGTGTTGCCTTGAAGACATATAAGTAGTATACTTTTGGCTTAGAATCCAAAGAAACTATAAGGGCATTTGCACGGGAAATTATAGCAAGGATTATTGTGAAAAATAGTAATTATTTTGCATACAATCTTCATTTTCAACATTTTTACAGCAAGCATGGATGAAACTGGATCAAAATGTTCTTCTTTTTCTAGTTGATGCTTGGGTTGATAAGGTAGACAATGTAACTATTATTTATAATAAAGGCTTATGCTTTGGTGCTTTGTGTTTTGTCGACTTTAAAATAACCTTAGATTCTTGAGAAACTTTCCAAATAATCAGTGTTATTGATCAAAATGAGAGCATTATGAAATTCTTCATTCCATGTAGTTTCATGAGTGGTTGAAGAAACTAAAGAGTCTAGAAATAGGTGAAATCTTTTGATCCAATCAAGAATATGTCTTTAGCTCATATATTGAAAGAGAACCTCCAAGCATGTGCTTCCTTACATGGAGATGTGTTATTCAATGCAACTATGTCTAGACTGCATGCACCCTACTGTCTTGGGACAACTGCATGAATTTTTGAAGACTTAATATTGGAGCTTAAACATCATTCAAATGATTGTAATCTAGAGAAGGCGTCATTCAACATGTGTCCTTGCATCTTGGTTGATACAAAGATACATGGTTTCATGAGGACATGCAACATATTCAGTTTGGGGGAGATGATGGGTCACAAAATTGTCATCTTTTGATATCCTCTTGCCCTCATTTTTAATACTTTTCCATTCACCCATAACCTTGTATTAGCCCATTTTAATGTTCATGTGTGAGATCTAGGCTCAAAGTGTATTCCATCACATTTCTTAGTATTTCATTGAATTTTGATTAACATTGGGGAGAATTAGATATTTTGTATTTAATTTTTAAGTCATGGTTGATTTTTCGACAAATTGTTACAGGCTTGCAAGTTGATATTGTTCAAGGTCCCCTTTTAGGTTCATATTGTTCAAGGTCCCCTTTTAGGTTCCAGAAGAAGAATTTCTTGGCTCCAATACATGCATTTCATAAATATTTGGTGGAGCTAGCACATAGATGCAGGATGATGGTTTGTGTCCAAAGCTATAAAAAATGATTATTATTATGGGACCACACATCACTTTCATGGAACCAACACCACAATATTGGAGGCATTTGTGGGAGATAATTCCACTTGGGAATTTATTGATAAAAATGTCACAAATTCAAGAACCCAATAATCAAGTCAATAATAATTAGAAGGTATCCAAGCTTCCAATCAAATAATTAATGGAGCAGCCCTGAATTTGGTGTTATATCTATTTGGGGGACATTCATAGAAGATGAGATATATTGTTTTAAATGCTAGAGGGGAATATTTCTAGATACCCATGTCTGCAAACACATTTTTCCCTATATTTGTGGGATCCAAATCCACTTTCATAGATACAACTAGAGAGGAAAACAAATTCTAGAATCTTCATGGGTCTTGGATGTATTTTGGGAAAGTTGTTGTAACCCACACAACTAATCATGAATTTTGCATCCCATGGATTCTAAATTGATGGGGTTAGCTAGAATCTCTTTGGAATCTCTTATCCTCAAGTGGAATTTCATTTTCAAGCAATATTATGTATAAAATAGAGTGTCATCTCCATTCCAAGACTGAGGACTCTTAGAGCAATGTCAAAATTCATAATGGAATAAAACTACAAGTTCTTGAGATCTGATTTTTAATTTGGATTATAGATTGTTCATTTTCATGTTGTGCTTAACTTCTTTTTTTTTGTTGTTATAAACTAATTTTGTTTCCATGTTCCTGGAGAAAGAGCTCACTCCACAAGAACATGGCATTGGGAAATTCAATCCTCTTTTATTTTTTAGTATTTCAATTTACATGTGATTTGATTACTTTCCTGAATTGTATGTTGTAGCTTGTATCGTGTTTATGTCTAATTGTTTATGCTAATTTCTTTCCGAGGCTTTATTTGTTTTTGGTCCTATAGAATGCTTGGTTGTAGAAGTAGGTTATTAAAATACACTCATGATGACGGTTTAACAACAGAGCAATAGAAGTGCTACCACGGGACTAGGACATTCATGGTATCACTCTAAGAGGAGGCATATATTAGAATTGAAATCACAAGTGTTAGAAGCTAGTTCCTGTGTGCTTCAATTTTCTGCTAGTGTGTTTTAATTTTTTGCAATGCAATTTCCTTTTTTATGTAGATGCATATTAGAAAATTGATGCAAGTTAGAAATTTCTATCCAGCATATACAGTGCGTGACATATCACAAGTATGTTGGAAACCATGGTTGATAAGTTAAATGCACAAGTGTTCCTGGATAAATATTAAACATATAGAAACATTTTTAAGGGGTTATCACACATGCTCTATGTTGTTGTAGATATTGTCTTAGTTTCTTCCATGTATGAATCGTGTAGACTGTCCCAGATGATTGGCATGCACTATGGATTATTTTTCAATAGTTCAAATAATTGGAGGGTTGGTTGATACGATTTTTGATGTAGACCATGATCAATTCTATTTTTATTTGAAGGAATAGATGGAGGTATCCATAATTGTTTTTAGTAAGGGTTTTTAGAAAAGAAAATACATGTCCATGTGCATGTCCAGTTATGAGCATTTTCAATAAAAACTTCAGATATTATAGCTACCCGAATTTATTTTCAACAGGGGTGGTAGTTAAGATCACGAGGGAGCATGATGACACTTAGCTCACAAGTGGTAGGGTTTATCACAAATATGATGATATATCGAGATAGAATATCAAGTCGAAATTAAGGGTTCTTGGAGAGTCGATGTAGCAACATAATGCCTATATTTTAGAAGAAATGAAACAACACATTCATTGTGGTGTCCAACTCTCCAAAGAGTTTGTCCACAAGTACTATTTTCAAACATACAATTCCATCATTCAAGGCTTGAAGACATCATTCGATGAGGTTAAAGGTATTAGTTAAAGACTTCTTAGATGGGGAGGAATTTTACCAACAATGAGGACTTTGTCCTTTGTAATGAGCTTTGTAATGAGCTTGAGAGGCTATTGACTGTAAATTTCTAAGTCTGAAGGAATCCTCCATGGATTCACTTATCATTTTTGTAGAGCCTTTTTCTCTTTCTATTTTTTGTATTAAGCTTCTTTAAATTCATCTCTATTCTATATTATATTTTGTAATTTGCATTGAAGATCAATATAATATTTTGGAGTCAACAATTTGACACAACCTCCAATGTTGTTATATATGTCTTTATTGATTTGATGATTGTGCCATATTCAGTAGATACATTTTCATACACCTACAAGCTAC
>JASDQU010197346.1:4761-22653 GCA_032191745.1 Picea mariana | reverse complement strand
ACACGCCATTGGAATTTGACCCAAATGTACTAGTGTGGGAGAAATGGCGGAAGATGGAAAGTTTAGGGTCGAGAAATTTAACGGCCAAAACTACCAGTTATGGAAGATGCAAATGGAAGATTATTTATATAAGAAGGATCTATTCCTACCATTGGGTGGAATAACAAAGAATCTGATGGCCATGAAGGATGAATAATGGGAGGTTCTTGACAGAAAGGAACTAGGAACGATACGACTAAGCCTGGCAACGTCAGTGGCTTTCAATATTTTGAAAGAAAAGACAACGAAGGAGATGATGGATGCATTGGGTAAACTATTTGAAAAACCCTCGGCGTCCAATAAGGTATTTCTAATGAAGAGATTATTTAATATGAATATGTCAAAAGGTGAGTCTGTTGCAGATCATTTAAATGAATTTAATATGGTTACTAATCAACTAAGTTCTGTAAAAGTGGACTTTGATGATGAGGTCAGGGCTCTTCTAATCTTGTGCTCATTGCCAGAAAGTTGGAATGGCTTGGCCATAGTTGTAAGTAACTTTGTCTCTGGTTCATACACTTTAAAATTTGATGATGTTGTTGGTGCTATCCTTAGTGAGGAAATGCGATAAAAAACCATAGGTGATACATCAGGTAATGTGTTAAACATGAATAATAGGGGAAGACAAAATGATAGAGGAAATGGCTCAGGGAATCACAGAAATTCTAGGAAGGGAAAATCCAAATCCAAATTTTGATATATAGAGTGTTGGAATTGTGGGAAGAAAGGACATCTGAAGAAAGACTGCAAAGACACAAAGAAACAAAGAGATGGACAATAGGATAAAAATAAGGAAGCAAATATAATGGGTGATGTGTTACAAGATGCTTTGATTATTTATGTAGATAATATTTTTGAGGCTTGCGTAGTAGATTCAAGGGCTTCATTTCATGCCACACCCCATAGGAAACATTTTCTAGATTATGTTCAAGGTGATTTTGGATAGATTCATTTGGGTGATGATGCACCATGCAAAATTGTTGGAATGGAAAAGGTAAAAATAAAGAAAAGCAATGGAAACCAATGGTTGTCAAAATAGGTAAGACATATTCCAGATCTAAGGAAAAATATAATTAATGAATGGTGTGTTGGAAAGTGAAGGTTGTATATCCATATTTACAAATAAGGTGTGAAAGGTCACCAAATAATCATTGGTGATAGCAAAAGGAGAGAAGGTAAGTACATTGTATTTATGCACTGGTAATACTAACTCTTCTATCTATTTAGCTTCTACAAGAGTGGATACAACACTGTGGCATCATAGGCTTGGACACATGAGTGAGAAGGGGATGTGTAACAACCCAAGGCCGAGCCCCTACTGAATTGTAATTATGTTTATAGGCTGGTGAGTCAAGTGTTATAAGATGGAAGACTTACATGTTTATTAGGCCGGAGAGCCTAGATGCTAAAGGCCAGTGAGCCTATTTTTGTATATGTAAACAATCATATCATTAATAAAATTACATCGCTGCATGTAGATAGACCACAAAGAAAGATTTATGGGGGACTAAGCTCCACTAGGTAGGGTAAGGGAAGGGTCTAAGTGTGTAGGATTAGGGGCTAAGCTAGAGGGATTACCGATAAAGGAATAATATTATATTATTATTTCATAAAGGCTAAGGTTGACATAATCTGTGTTGTCCTAAGTTCCCGGGGAAAGAGAACGAGTGTTAATTGGAGCTCATACAACTTCAGGAAGACATGTGTCAACTTGGGCGGATGCAGTTTTAAGTGAGAAAAGTCATCTCATTTGGGGCTAGCTGGCCATTCTTACAACTGTATCCATTCTCACAAGTCTTCCATCTTACCCGATTCACCCACTGATTCACACATCGGTCCATTTCCCTCATCGTCTACCTCTACATCATTCATGCACCCATGGAATTGGAAAGCACTGGAGCTATCCTATATTTTTCCTGTGAAGCACAACACACCTGTACTTTTACTGAGTCCATACTGTGCCTTAATGATCTATTGTTGTTGTGAATGTAGTTCCTTGACTGAGCGTGACTTGCTTCCATCATCTTATCTATACCGAGCTTTGCTTTTTCCATCACCCTTAATTGAATTGACTTAGGAGCTGGGTTGAAGAAGCAGGTTGTCAAGGTTGAAGGAAACTCTCTCCGGGTGAGAGAGGTTGTTTGGGAAGTGATTTTCTCAGAGGGAGCCCAACGACAACTATAGTGATACGATAATTCTTGTCTGACCTGTTGTTGAAGCCCTGTAAGGGAAGTGGGGCATTTGAAGGAATGTTGAGTAGAGAAGGGCACACTTCCCGGGGTGGGATAGGCATGTGGGGAATGAGAGGTTGTAGGTTGTTAGTGTGAGATGGCTCCTGGGAGAAAATCCTTCTTGTTGATCTGTGCGACCTTACTGTTGTCCTTGCCAAGCCTAGGAATCCCTTGCATGGTGGAGTTTAGACCCAAATCGAGGGTGACCCACTGCTGAGCGTGATGAGCAACGTGGTCTAAGGTTGGATGGTTCATGGGAGGTCCGCACACAGTTGGTGGTCATATATTAAAATATAAGTACCACATCTATGTTCTTTGTATGATGTGTATCTTGAAATCAAGTTATAATGTTGTTAGAATTGTCTGTGTATAATGCTTGTATGTTTTAATGTTATTTCCACATGAATAGTTGCATGAAAATAATGCTATAGCTGTTTAATTTGCATTAGATATATATGTATATAAATATATATGGTATCATAGCATGAAATTTATTCGGTGGCATGGCCTTACCTATTGGTTTAAGGCCATGAATGTCAGGAACTGGTATTAGAGCAAGGAGAGACATCTAGGAAGTGACGTTTCCCGACCTATTTGTGGCTAGGGACGTTACAAAATGGTATCAGAGCAATGGTTTCAAAATTGAGCCTAGATGGGCCATGTTAGGGGAAGTTGAAGAAAAAGTTTCAGAATTTTTTTTTTGTCAAAATGGACCAAATTCAAGTTCAGAGCTCATGGTTTCAACACTAAACTTGGATGGTCCATGAATGAGGAATTCATATTAAAAATTCCATAGGATTTTGATGTGCAGAATGCCAGAAGGGCGTTGATAGAACGCTTGGTTTGTGTTCAGAAGCACAAGAGGTGTAACTGTTTAAGAAATGGCCACAGATAAAGAAACCACAACATATGTGGTGATTGGGCCATGGGATCTGTTTGGGAGAAGGAGGATCCTTCACAACTGTCAGATCTGGAGAAAAGTGCATGAAGGTTAACATCCAAGTCATTTAGACTTCGCGACTTCGGCGAGAGTTATGGGTTATAAGAGCAAGAGGGGATGAAGCCCAAAGTTCTGAAGTCCCGAAGAGAATCTAAACCATAGATCGGGGGGGGGGAGTGTTCACTATTGGATTCGATCAAGGATGGATCATCTTGATTCGAGATTTTGATGTTTGGGAGAATTGGAGTATGTTGATGCACAAACTGCTGACGCCCGAAGTCCCGAAGCAAAAGAGAAGAAGTGGCATGGCAGGATGATGTCGCTAATAGTGAGGTGGACCCTTCCTATACATGCCATGTGTTACCACCTTGATGTTGACAACTGTACTATATGGACCCTAGAAGGTAAGGAATTTTGGGAGTTCTACATTCGGGAGAATTGGGGTGTGCAAGTGTAAAACCTGTCGAGGCCCAAAGTTCCGAAGTGATGTGGCTTGATGACGTCACTCGAAATGATGTGGACACATGGGATGTTTGCCACATGATAGTGAGTTAAGAACCTTTGGATGATTGGAATGCCAGTTAGAACGTGACACATGTCACCCGTTTGATTGGGCCACGTGTCTACTTCTAATATGTCTCCATGTGGCCCTCCTCTCGAGCATGGATGATGGCACCCCTGGTGGTCACAGTGGATGTGTGGAACCATATCATGAAGTCTAGAGACTTGAAACTCTAGAAGAAATGGCTCATGATGGATTGGGAGGAATAAATCCCTGAAGTTCCGTAGTGCCGAAGTAATGTAATGTAATGACATCATCGAGAGTGACGTGGAAGTATTCGAAGACTCATAGTTCGAGAGAATTGGGGTGTGTAAGGTGAAATCCTTCAAATTCCTAAGGCCCCTAAGCTTTGAAGTCCCGTAGAACTGAAGCCAAGAGTTCCATAGCGAGTATCAGCTATTGGATGTTGGGAATACGCAAACCGTTGATCCACCCTACTTCGCGAGTTCACCAATTCGGTACTCCAAGAGGTTTTTTGGGAAGTGATTTGGAAATTGTCGAATCTAGAGTCCCCGAAGCTCCGATCCGTTGTAGATCTGAACAAGGAATGTGAACCGTAGGTCCACCTTTATTGACATGTTTGACAGTTCATTGTTTTGTGATGTTTGGGACGTGTGGAAAGAGGGAAACCTTTGAAGTCCCGTTGCCCGAAGTTTCAAGTCTCTGGATAAGCACCCAAATCATTAGCGCTGGTTCACAACCATGGTCACATGCGAACCAAGGGCCGAAGAAAAGGGGCTAGCGCCCGAAAATTATTGCAGAATAGAGTTGGGCTTAGAAATATAATCCTGAGAGGTTCTTGATTGACCAAGTCCCACTGAAAATGGAGTCGAATATTATTTTGTTGAACAATATTGGTTTATGTTATTCTAGAAAATTATTAAGCCTAATATCCTGACAAAAATTCGGTTGACTGCACATTTTGTAGAGTTAACAATTGACATAACAAAACCGAATTGTTGCACGGTGTAGAGAAATGAGGGAGACACAGGATGATTATAGTTCAGAGAATGAAGTTAGAGGAATGGATGTCCATTTGGGAGTTGAAGGATAGAACTCCAATGGGAATGGAGAATATATATATAAATAAGGGAGCATGATGAAAATAATAAAAAAGTTGCAAAAAGATGTCCAAATTCACCGGGCGGATAACAAAAATCTTATGAGAGCCAGGGAGAAACAAGGAGACTTCAACATGAAGTTGATGCAAAGCTTGGAAAGAATAGAAACGAAATTGGATAAGGAGAGTGGCTTAAGAAAAACAGGAAGTCACAGGTCTCTTGATGAGAAAATAAGAACAAGAAGTGTTAGCAGACATCACCAGCACTCTCCGAGGTATTCCAATAAGAGAGCATGTAGCAGCTCAAGTCCATCCATGTCACGAAGCATAAGAGGTCTTGGGTGGATGAGCTACGAGGGGAAATGAACAAAATTAAACCTCCTACATTTGATGGGGAGCACAAAAAGGATGAAGATGTAGAGAAATGGTTGTTGGGCATGAGAAAGTATTTTCAATTGCATAATTATTCTTCTTATGTATAAGGAAGAATTGCCATCTATCAACTCAAAGGAAAGGCATCCACGTGGTGGGATCAACTTGTGTAGGTGAAACACATTAAAGAGAAAAGTGTTACTTTAAGGGAATTCAAGAATTATTTCAAAAATAAATACTTGACTAAGAGATACTATGACAATAAAATGAAAGAGTTCTTTGAACTCAAGCTTGG
The DNA here is from genome assembly GCA_032191745.1 of Picea mariana. Lineage (NCBI taxonomy): Eukaryota > Viridiplantae > Streptophyta > Pinopsida > Pinales > Pinaceae > Picea > Picea mariana. The sequence goes on along the minus strand of JASDQU010197346.1, from coordinate 17,154 downwards.
GAGTATGACAATAAATGAATATGAAAGAAGGTTTTTAGAATCGCTGAAGTATGTTTCTTTCATCAAGGATGAGGAAATTAATATTCAAAGATATTTGAGTGGTTTTCCATCATCCATCAGTGACAAAGTACAATATTATGATCCAAAAACATTGGAGGAGACCATAAGGCAAGCTAAGTGCCTATATGATCAGAAAAAAGCAAGGCCAACTTTCCAAAAATCTTGGGAAGACAAGAAGAAATTCAATATGGATCAGAGGAAGAAGGGAACTAAGCCACCATTCTTCAGAAATAATCCTCATGGACAACCAACTTCTAGAGAACCTAGAATGATTGAGACAGGTGGTCAAAGGCCAAGGAAACAACCTATTTAATGTTAGGGTTGTAAAGGAGATCATATGTTTCGAGATTGTCCTCACATAAGTGGCAACATGAGAGTTGTTCACAATGTTCAATGAGATGAAAAAATGGAGGACATGGGCATAAGTGTAACCAGGATCTATGCAGCCCTGGACAACAAGCAAGCAGAGTATCAATGACATATGATTGAAGTGGAAGGTATGATCCACAACCGAACCATTACTATTTTAATTGATTCAGGAGATAGTCATAGTTATATAGATCCTAAGATGGTGGAAATTTTGCAATTGTCAAGAAACAAGCATGAGAAATCTTGGTTGGTGCAACTAGCTACCAGAGCCAAAAGAAAGGTTAATGAGGTGGTTAAGTTATGTCTTATGGACATGAATGGACGGAGCACAATGGCATATTTGAACATATTTCCTTTTGGTTCATATGAATTTCTAATTGGGATGGATTGGTTGGACCATCATCATGCTATCCTAGACTGTCATAAAAAGAAATTTACTTTCTTGGATGAGGAAGGGAACCTAAGGAAAGTGCAGGGAATTCCTAGGGTAGTGACTATCAGATAAATTTCAGCAATGCAGTTCAAAAGTGTTACAGGAAGGGCTGCCAAATATTTATAGCCCATATGAAGGAAGCATCTAAGGATAAGGTGCCAAATATGGAGAATCATGCAGTCTTGGAATATTTTGAAAATGTGTTCAAGGAGGTACCAGGAATACCCCCAAAGACAGATATTGATTTCTCTATAAATTTAATGTCTGGAGAAGCTCCAATATCAAAAACTCCTTATAGAATGAGTACACTAGAACTAAAGGAGTTGCAAATGAAGCTTGAATAACTTCTGAAGAAGGGGTATATACACCCAAGTGTGTCACCTTGGGGTGCCCCAGTCTTGTTCGTGAAGAGGAAGGATGGGACATTGATATTGTGCATTGATTTCAGACAGTTGAACAAAGTAACTATAAATAACAAGTACCCTTTTCCAAGGATTTATGATCTCTTCGATCAGTTGAAGAATGCAAGGATATTTTCAAAGATAGATCTCAAGTCAGGATACCATCAGGTAAGGATTAAAGAGGAAGATATCAGCAAGACCGCCTTCAGAAAAAGATATGGTCATTATGAGTTCATACTGGTGCCATTTGGGTTGTCAAGTGCACTAGTTGTTTTCATGTGCCTAATGAATGGTGTTTTCTGAGAATATTTAGACAAGTTTGTCATTGTGTTTTTAGATGGCATCCTTGTATATTCCAATTCAGAAGAAGAGCATGAACATCATTTGAGGATGGTGTTGCAAGTGCTAAGAGAGCATCAACGGTATGCCAAATTGAGAAAATGCTCATTTTATCAAAACAAAATTCACTATTTGGGGCATATCATATATGAAGAAGGGATAGAAGTGGACCCTAAAAATATTGAAGCCATTAGAGAATGGAAAACACCTAAAAATGTGACAGAATTCAGATCCTTCATGGGTCTAGAGGGCTACTACAGAAGGTTCATTGCAGGGTTTTCAAGAATATCTCACTACATCATTTCCTTGCAAAGGAAGGGGAAGACGTTTCAATGGACAAAATAATATGAGAAGAGCTTCCAGCAATTGAAGCAGTTGTTAACCAGTGATCCAATTTTGAAGATTGCAGATCCAAATGAAGACTTCATTGTATGCACATATGCATGTAAAGAATAACTTGGTGAAGTCATCATTCAAAATGGGTTTGTTGTATGTTATGAATCAAGGAAGTTGAAGGAGCATGAAAGGATATATGCCACTCATGATTTGGAGTTGGAATCCATAGAACGCTTTGAAGAAGTGGAGGCACTACCTCATGGGAAAGAGGTTTGAGCTAAGGACAAACCATAATGGTCTGAAATATTTATTTGATCAACCAACTCTAAATTCCAGGAAAAGCAGATGGTTGAATTTCTCGGTGAATATGACTTTATTATAAATCATATCAAGGGGAAAGAGAACAAAGTGGATGATGCACTCAACAGAAGAGTGAATGAGTTGCATGCTACAACCATTAGCATGTACCAATCAGATTTGAAAGACAAAATTGTGGAGGTTGCAAAATCAAATTTGCAATACATGGAATTGGTAACAAAATTGAAGCAAGGTAAAATGCAGTAGAAATTTGAAGATTATGAATTAGGAATTGAAGGAATCCTCTTATACAGGAATAGGGTTTATGTACTGAATTCTCCTGAATTGAGGAGTGTGATTTTAAAATAAATGCACAATGCACCTTATGCAGGACACCCAGGATATTAGAAAACAATTTCAGTATCCAAAAGACAATATTATTGGCTAGGCATGAAGAGGGAGATTGTTGAATACATAGCTAAATGCTTGGAGTGTGAAAAGGTAAAGGCTGAGCATTGACACCCAACATGTTTTCTACAACCATTATCTATTCCTGAGTGGAAATGGGAAGTTGTAACAATGGATTTCATCAGAGGATTTTCTAGAACAAGCAGGCATCATGATGCAATCATGGTGGTGGTGGACAAGCTTACTAAAGATGCCCATTTCATTCCTATGAAGACTACTCACAAGGAAACCCATGTTTGTGACATTTATATGTGGGAATTAGCACGCTTGCATGGCATACCCAGGACAATTGTGTCTGACAGAGAACCAAAGTTTACCTCAAAGTTTTTTTGGGGGGGTTATTCAAAGGGTTCAGAACAAATCTGAACTTCAACACAACCTATCATCCTGAGTCTGATGGCTAAACAAAAAGGGTGAACCAAGTGATAGAGTATATGTTAAGGATGTATGTGATGGAAAAACCATGTAAATGGGAAGATTATCTACACTTGGTATAATTTGCCTACAACAATGGGTATCAAGCATCACTGAAGATGAGCCTGTTTGAGGCACTTTATGGCAGAAAGTGAAACACCCCAATAAGCTGGGAAAAACCAGCTAATAGAGAATTGGGCCAGATCTACTCAAGGAAATGGAAGAGAAAATGCTGAAGATTAAATAGAATTTGAAGGCTTCCCAAGACAGGAAGAAAATCTACGCTGACAAGAACAAAACTCACAGTGAATTTAACGTGGGTGATCATGTTTTCTTGAAGGTGAAATCCAACAAAAGTTCCCTAAAGTTGAGAATTATTCCTAGTTGGAAGCCAGATATTGTGGGTTGTTTGAAATCCTAGAGAGGATTGGTTCAGTAGCATATATGTTTGCATTTCTTGCATCTATGTCTATACATAATGTATTTCTTGTCTCATTGCTTAAGAGATATATACATGATGCTAATCATGTTATTAATTGGAATGTGATTCAAGTGGAGCAAGAAAGCACTTTTCATGTGCATCCGGTGCATAAACTGGACCGAAAAATAAAGCAGCTTCATAATCGAGCCATAGATCTTGTAAAATTCCAGTGGACCTGATACAATCCTGAGGACGCAACATGGGAGCATGAAGATGCTACGCGGGCAGAGTACCCACATATTTTTGAAGATTTTGGAAATCTTGTTGTTATTATGTAAATAAGTTGCATTGAGGATGGTGCCCCAAGGCTGAGCCCCTGCTGAATTGTAATTATGTTTATAGGTTGGTGACCCATGTGTTATAATATGGAAGACTTACATGTTTATTAGGCCAGATATCTTAGATGCTTAAGGCCAATGAGCCTATTTTTGTATATGTAAACACTCATGTCATTAATAAAATTACATCATTGCGTGTAGACTGACCACGAAGAAAGAGTTATGGGGGACTAAGCTCCACTAGGTAGGGTAAGGGAACGGGATAAGTGTCTAGGATTAGGGGATAAGCTAGAGGGCTTACCTCTAAAGGAATAATATTATATTATTATTTCCTAAAGCTTAAGGTTGAAATAATCTGTGTTGTCCTAAGTTTCTAGGGAAAGGGAACGAGTGTTAAGTGGAGCTCATGTAGCTTCAGTAAGACATGTGTCAACTTGGGCGCATGCAGTTTTAAGTGGGAAAAGTCAACTTGTTTGGGGTTGGCTTGCCATTTTCACGACCATCGCCATTATCACAAGTCTTCCATATTACTTGATTCACCCACTGATTCACACATTGGTCCATTGACCTCATCGTCAACCTCTGCATCATTCATGCACGCCTGGAACCGGTAGGCGTTGGAGCTATCCTGTATTTTTCCTATGAAGGACAACGCACCTGTACTTTTCCTAAGTTTGTACCGTACCTTAATGGTCTATTGTTGTTGCCAACATAGTTCCTTGACTGAGTGTGACTTGTTGCCATCATCTGATCTATATCGAGCTTTGTTGTTGCCATCACCCTTACTTGAATTGAATTAGGAGATGGAATGAAGAAGCAGGTTGTCAGGCCTGTAGGAAACTCTCTCCAAGTGAGAGAGGTTGTTGGGGAAGATATTTTCCCAGAGGGATCCCAACGAAATATATAATGCTTCGAGAATTCCTGTCTGGTTTGTTGTTGAATCCCTAGAAGGGAAGTGGGGCAGTCAAAGGATTGTTCAACAGGGAAGGGGTAAACTTCTTGGGGTGGGACATGCATGTGGGGAATGAGAGGTTGTAGGATGTTAGTGTGAGCTAGATCCTGGGAGAAAATCCTTCCTGTTGATTTGTGTGACTTTCCTGTTGTCCTTGCCAAGTCTAGGAATCCCTTGCCCGATGGAGTTTAGTCCCAGCTTGGGGGTGACCCACTGTTGAGTGTGATGAGTAGTGTGGTATAAAGATGGGATTTTCATGGGAGGTCCGCACCCAATTGGTGGTCATATATTAAAATATAAGTACCACATCTCTATTCTCTGTATGATGTGTATCTTTAAATCAAGTTATAATGTTGTTAGAATTGTCTGTGTATAATGTATGTATGTTTTAATGTTAGAATAGTGGCATGAACAAAATGCTATAGTTGTTTAATTTTCATTAGATAGATATGTATATAAATATATACGGTATCAGAGCATTCAATTTATTCGATGGCATGGTCCGGCCTATTGGTTTAAGGTCGAGATTGTCATGAATTGGTACTAGATCAAGGAGAGACATCTAGTTAGTGAATTTGCTCGACCTGTTGGTGGTTGGGGACATTACAGGATGCAGATACTTCACAAAATAAATTTGTTTCCATATCTTAAAAAAATTGTTTTGGATTTCTGTGGGCACTGTGTTTATGGAAAACATAAGAGAGTCAAATTTCTCAGAGTTTGAAAAGAAAAGAAGAGTGAAAGGTTAGAGCTTGTGCATACATATGTATGGGGACTAGCTCAGGTATCATATCTTGGTGGATCTCATTATTATGTTACTTTTATTGATGATGCAACTAGAAAAACTTGGGTTTATTGCATTCGACAAAAATCTGATGTTTTTGATACTTTTAAGAAATGGAAATATTTGGTTGAGAATGAGATGGGAAAAAGGTTGAAGTGTCTTAGATCAAACAATGGAGGTGAATATTGCAGCAAGGAGTTTTATGATTACTGTTCATACCATGGGATTCATAGAGAGAAGATAGTTCCAGGAACACCCCAAGAAAATGGTGTGTCAGAAAGGATGAACAGGACAATCATGGAATGTGCAAGGAGTATGAGATTGCATGTTGGTTTTCCCTTACATTTATGGGAAGATGTTGTAGATATTGTTGTTTAATTAATAAACATAGGAACTTAAAGCTCTTTGGATGGTAGAATTCTAGAGGAGGCATGGACAGGTAAAAATGTAAATTGTTCTTTTTTGAAGACTTTCGGTTGTGAATCATTTGTCCATATTGATAAAGAAAATAAAACAAAGCTTGAGGAAAAATCCAAGAAGTGTACCTTTATTCGACACGGTGTTAATGATTTTGGTTAGCGCTTATGGGATTATGAAAATAACAAAATCATTAGGAGTAGAGATGCCATATTCAATTAGAAGGTCATGTACAAAGATCAGTTGTAGGGAAATAAACAAGAAAAAGAAAAACCAGAATACACAGTGCTTGATGAGATCAATGAAAAAGAAATTCCAAAGGAAACAAAAAATCAAAATGTACAACAACATGAGAAACAGGTACCTCAAACTTCTGCAAGTGTTGTTAGAATATCTACAAGGTCAAGTAGATCCCATGAACGATACTCTCCTTCATTGTATTATTTATTGTTGATTGATTCTAGTTAACCATAATGTTATGAAGAGACAATGCAGGTAGACACTAAAAAGAAGTGGGAGCAAGAAATGAAAGAGGAAATGGATTCCTTGGTAAATAACCAGACTTGGGATTTGGTTCAGTTTTCTGCAGGAAAAATATCATTACAAAATAGATGGGTTTAAAGGTTGAAGGAGGAAGAATGAGGAAAAAAACGGTACAAGGCTAGACTTGTTGTAAAGGGGTTTGCACAAAAGAAAGTTATAGATTTCGATGAAATGTTTTCTCCTGTTGTTAAAATGACTTCAATTAGGACTATTTTAAGTCTTGTGGCAGTATAATATTTGCATATTGAATAGTTAGATGTAAAAATATCCTTTCTCCATGGGGATTTGGAGGAAGATATTTATATGCAGCAACCACATGGGTATGAGGTCAAAGGGAAGGAGAATTTTGTGTGTAGGTTGAATAAGAGATTGTATGAACTAAATAAATCTCCAAGGTAGTGGTATTTTAGGTTTGACAGGTTGATGACATAACAAGGTTATAATAGATGTTATTCTGATCACTGTTTTTATTTTAAAAAGCTAGAAAATAGAAGCTATATTATCTTGCTATTGTATGTAGATGGCATGCTTGTTGTAGGGTCTAATATGCAGGATATAAATGTGCTCAAGAAGAAATTAGCTAATTCATTTGCGATGAAGGATTTGGGTGTTGCAAAGAAAATCCTTGGTATGAGAATAACAAGAGACAGGAAAATTCGCAAATTGACATTGTCTCAGGGTGAGTACATAGAGAAGGTGTTGGAGAGGTTTAGAATGCAGAATGAAAAACCAGTTAGTACACCTTTGGCCAATCATTTCAAATTAACTAAGGAAATGTGTCCCAAGACATAGCAAAAGACAGAATACATGTCCAGGGTCCCTTATTCATCAGCAATTGGCAACTTGATGTATGTGATGGTTTGCACAATACCAGATATTGCACATGCAGTGGGAGTTTTGAGAAGGTATATGAACAATCCATGTAAAGAACATTGGGAGGTATTAAAGTGGATTCTCAAGTATTTGAAAGGTATTTCTACTCATGCATTATGTTTTGGAGGTTCAGACACTGTTCTACAAGGATATGTTGATTCAGATATGGCAAATGATAAAGATCGCAGGAGGAGCACCAGAGGGTATGTTTTTACTATAGGTGGAACAACAATAAGTTGGATTTCGAAAGTACAAAAGGTTGTTGCACTTTCAAAAACATAGGTAGAGTATGTTGTTGCTATAGAGGCTAGTAAGGAAATGATTTGGTTACAGAGGTTTATGAAGGAATTAGGAAAGAAGTAGGAGAATAGCAGGTTGTACTGTGACAGTGAGAGTTCCATTCATTTTGCAAAGAACTCAACCTTCCATTCGAATACTAAGAATATACAACTCAGGTACCATTTCATATGATTCGTCTTGGAAGATGGACATTTGAAGTTGGAAAATATACACACTAGCCATAATCCTGTAGACATGTTAAATAAGGTAGTAACCAGGGAGAAACTAAGTTCCTTCTCAGTTTCAGTTGATCTTCAAGCATGAATATGAAGATGAGAAATTTTCTAGGTCCAAGAAGGATCATAGTCCATTAGATACAACAACGATGGAGTTGTTGAGATAAGTCTCCAAGTGGGAGATTGTTGGTTGTGGAGCCTGATTATCTTCCTGATTCAGAGGTCTTTGTTTCAACCATGTTTATACCCCATGAATACTTCACACCCCAGAATAATGTACACTCCTCCACGCGAGGGAGTGCACAGGGGGGTTACCCCCTCTATGGGGTCCAGGGGCAAGTGGCCCCCCAGAGGAGAAATTTCCTTGTAAATGTATATTGTAATTTTATTGTAAATATGGACCATTCATTATAAGGTCCCAGATCTTATGGTAGAAGTTATGTTAGGGTTTGTTTCCCTAGAAGGCAACCCTCTTTTATGAGGGAAATGTATTGCGGCTATGTATCATTGTGAATATTCTATTCTGAGTGAGGAGACTATGAGAGAAATAAGAGAAAGTTACAATGGGTGTGTTGTAGGTTGTATCCCTTCATATGCTAGATAATAAGAAAGGAAGGACCTAGAAATTTCTTTGGTGGACGCAACCCACACTCGGTGAACGACGTATATCTATGTCTCTATTGTATTATGTATCTTCTTTGTTTTATTTCTGCATTTGTTTTATTTTATATCCTACTTTTATAACACCCACGATCTCCTAGTTTTCCCACTTTGTTAGCCTCCAAAATAGTTTAACGCCATATCTAGTCACCCCCTCAACACTAGATCCAGTTTTACAATTGCTACCAATCATCCCTCAATACCCCAACCAAGGGCAGTCTTACATCCCATAGCATCTTAACTTCATCCATGTTCCCATCAGTACTTGATATCACCTATTACTAAGTGGATTTCAAGAATCCCTTTAGCTTCTTGGCATCATGTCTCCCTTCCTGTCAACATCAACACAATTTCCAGAAGAGCGGCAATATCTTGACTCTCATTACCTTTTCAATGAGGAGGCTCAGATGAAAAAAAGATTCATCCTTGCTTTCTGATTCCATTGACCCCCATAACATTCAACTTCATAAAAATCTCATGTTAAGGTGGTTCTTACTATGCGACCATTGCATTTGTTTCATACCAGCTAAAGACCTTTGAGTTTTATAGGTCATCAATGCCTACGAGTCATTAACACTTCTTATAGGCGTCCATTACTCACTTGAGAGTCATTTCACCATTCATAACTTTCATATGCCATTATCAACCACCCCTGAGGGCATTGTAGCTATCTACATAATCACACATATTCAATCACAATCTCACATTTTGGTTTCATGACACGAGCATGGGGCATGCCCACCTCGTTTGTATACAGATTTTATGTTTTTCTTCCTAGAGAAAGTTTTGGTTCCCACAGTTTTCCCTCTCCCTTCGACAGATCTCTCTTACAGTTCCTCTCTTCACTCTTCCTTATAATGGCACTCTTGACAAAAGAAACATTGATGTATTTTGGCTATATGTATGCTCCTAACCTCACACATCAGGGGGCATCTGTTATCACTAAAAAATTATCCGCAACATTGCACAAAATGGTTGAAGAAAGAAATCAATGCCAGCAACAATTAGTACACATACAACCTCAAAATCCATAAAAAATGCACAAAACTATACACTTGGTTCAAAAATTAAAGTGCACAAATTCACCAAAGGAAGTGCGTGCACAGTGCGCAGAATGCACATGATAACACAACGCTAATCACGCACTGTGCGCAAGATGTGTGACTGTCTATGAGACAATCCGCACAATTATCATGAACGGTGCATTTATGAATCTTTTAGGCCTCTCAACCACTTCCAATCCGACCTCCGACGCGATTTGACACTTAGATATGAGCGAAATCTAGCTTGGAGGCTAGTTAAGGGATAGGAAGTTCCCTAAAAGGCCCCTTGTTCACACTATGAACCAGTTGTATATTGCCATGAATGGAAACTATAAATATGTGCCATGGGTGTGCTAGAAAAATAAGAACTTCAAGCTATTGTTATGCTGGAATAATTCTTCTTGGAGAATCCTATTTTCTCTTAGAATCATTCAATCACTATAGAAAGGGCCATTCCATTCACCTCTTGAGAGGATTGTCATTGTATTTCTTCACCATTGTTACTTTCCATTGCATTAAGAGAAGAGATCTTTATTAGGTAACTCAAGAGACCTCCAAAGGAGGAAGAGGGGATTCATAAGTCCCCACCTTTCTCTATAGTGTTAGCCTATCAATATATTGATCCAATGGTAGCTATATGATTGTCATTTTTTATTTTTCATGGTTCTAGTTCTATTTTCTCCAATTATTTTCTGAATGAGATTATGAATCAGGGTCCAACTCATTTTCTTTGATATCGACCACCAATTATTGTTTTGAGCAACATTCATCAATGTTGTGTCAAGGGATTTTGTGGAAGTGGAAATCGCACCACTTTCCAATGTCTTTCTTCGTCTGTCTGTTACCCTTCTTTTCTTGTGGATTGGACTGGTTTTATGGAGGCTGGTTGTTAGGGATTTCTTTACCATGCTTTGGTTGTTGGGGATTTGTAGACCCGAACTCCCATTTTTTCTGGTTCCTATATTTATGCTCGATTTTGAAACCATATTTATAGGAAGGTCCCAGTGATGATATGTCTAGGAAATCCATTTCAGTTTAGATGTACCTATGTATAGCCCTATGGTATTTAAAAACCAGATGTCGCTCAGAGTCTTTGATACCCATATTGGTACACAAGGTATGGAAATTATTTGTGAACTACAACAATTTTTGGACCCTCTCTTGCCACAGTGTGGTCCATCTCATGTACTGGTCATCATCGTTACCAACAGAGTACTATTTTTCCTTGCCCACATCCACAAAAAAATCCTAAGTGGGCTCAACCCCATATATTCCAGAATCCCGTGTGGAAAGTTTCTCCCAGTAAGTTTCCCACCAATATTTGACATGAGGGAGAACCTTAAGGAGGGCGAAGGTGACCTTTTGCCTATCGGAAAAAAATGTGATTAGAGAAATAACCTTCTAGCAGATTTAACCATTTTTCTAGGGCATCCAAATCTATCTGACCTTCAAATACGAGAATATCAAAATTAACTTGTAACTTGAAAGGAGAGGTGCCTCAAAAGTTTCTTCTTGATGAATATGCACATGTTGTTATTGGTAGGTGTTGAAGGATCTGGGAAAATTTCTCCATCATTTTATCCCTCTGTCGCGTGAGAGCTTGCTCAAGCAACAGATTAATAAAATCTTTTTATCTATCATCTTTATTTTCTTCCTCCATGGAGGGTTTTTAGGGTGTACGAGAGTGATTTTCCTCAAGAGAGACAAGCTCGAGACCCAACTTGCTATACTCAAACATCGTCAGGGACATGCACTGAAAAACAATCAAGAGCAACATGTTATGATACCACTGATCGAGATTAGTTTCGCCATGAAATGAGCGCAGAGATATAATAAAGAAGTATACTAAGATATTGAAAGAGATACAATAATACAACAAATATATATCATATGTATATAAAAAGAGTCTCAAATATACAGTAATACACAATTTTTATTAACGAGTGAAATGTATAGAACTGTAAAATTCTAGAGTGAAAGACTCACTACAATGGTGGAAACTTATCTATGATAAGAGATGTGATGGCTACGCTCATTTGCAAGAAGATGATTTTTACAATAAGGATCCAAAGTCATTTTTAACATAAAGAAAATCCAAAACCCTAACCCCATAAGATGAAAAGCCAACAATTTTGTGGACCCTATTTTGGGTAGTTTGGTGTATCAACTTCCCAAAGGCATAACTTTGGCATACAATCTCTTTTTTGGGCGCATGATAGCTCGTTGGAAAGGTATCTATGAGGATATTAATTTTGGGTGCTCAACCAAAGAATTTGGCTATATTTTAGGTGATGGATCATGAAAAAATGTTGTTTAGGCCCTCAAAATGACCTCAAAAGAATCTTGGTTGAGGATGCAAAATTATTGAGGCACACGATTTATAACGCAAAGCGAGAACCAACTATAGGCTCAATATTACAAGCAAGGGCATGAAATGTAATCAAAACATAATGCCAAAAAATGTCCTTTTTCATGAAATTTAGTCTACTTGGTGTGAAAAATGGATAAACTTGTGCCAAATAGACATCCTTTCAAATCCAATTTATGAGTGTGAAAGAGACAAGTTGCAAGATACCAGATATATAAAATATGCAGAACAGAAACGAAATGCTAGAAATAACAGAATAACAGTGAAATATCCAGCATAATCTTCACAATACACAGAAATGATATACGAAATAGCAACAGAAATAGCACTTGAACAGAAATAGCACTTGATTCAGATAGCAA
>JASDQU010197345.1:0-12289 GCA_032191745.1 Picea mariana | reverse complement strand
GGGGGGGGGGGTCCAGAATTGAGTGCGCATCTCTCAACGGTTTGGATTTGGGAGCCCGGATCTACAATCAAGGTTGTATTCTGGACCCCCTTTGCTTATCTACCTTTAATAGGGGGGGGGGTCCAGAATTGGTGGCTTAAAGTGGGCCCCCTATCATCTCCTCATGATTGCCTCCACCTTTCATCTTCCGCCATCTGTCTTCCACTCCATATCTCACCTCCACTCAGCACCATCCTGGCCCACCTTACTCTTGTTTCAACATCTTTCCTTCTGACACCTGTCCTTCTCCTTTCCACATCACTCCATCATAAGAAACACATCCTCCCTCAACCCATCATGTCTCATCACCTCGTCATTCGATGTTTCCCTTCATCCCTGCTTGGTCACCACTCATCCACCACTTCTAATCATGTGCCCTAGTCTTCGCACTGGCCTCCACACCTTATAATTAGGCCATTCAACTGATCTAGGTGGCAGCACGAGAGGGCCTCCACGTCCCAAGAGTGAAGAGTTGGTTGGGTCGTTCCCAATCCCAAGGAAGCAGTTATTGAGGTGGTTGGTGGTGGTTAGACATCGTCTCCACCATAAATGGAAAGTCCAGAAAAGGACCTGAGACATGTCAATTCTTTTGTAGGGTTTCTAGGAGCCTGGTTGCATCTAACACAAGTGCATGATCGTCCAAAGAATGTAGGTGAAGTATGCTAGTAAACATGCAGACGTAATGTTTTTAATGATAAGTCTCGTTTTTGCTGTTGTTATTGGATTTGGGTATATGTAGGCAATTTTTCCATTTTTGTAATCTATCGATGGTAGAGATAAGCTCCTGACTGTAAATCTTTAACAAAGCCTCTGGTTCTCTGGTTATACAATGATATTTTGAGATTTCTTGTTTAATGGAAGCCAACCTCCTCCTTTCCTTGTTCCTCTAAATCTAAAAGCCCGGGTATGGATGATCCAGTCGGGTGTTGCTGCAACTATATAATGCATGTTTGATTGTATTAGTTCCACAATGTTTGAGGTTTACTTTGAAGTTTCTTTGGTTTGAGAGGATCTCATATCTGAGACTTTTCCCCTTTCTTTTCTTTCACTTACTCATCACTATGCAAACTTACTGGCTCAAGTTGAATCAAGACCTCACATGTCCTTGTTGTTCCAACCCAGTTTTCCGAGTGAGCGATATTGTTATGAGTTTAATTCCATTCGATCACCCCCTTTATAAAAAAATCATGACATAAACTGATGGGCCTCAGGCTTACTCTTGCTGCAATCTAGGAGTGACTTCTATAGCCAACATTTCTGGCACCATTGTCGGGGACGAAGTTGAAAATTTTCCCTAGGATAGAATGACATTGAGCTTATGATTATGAAGGTGCATCAAGCATCATAGCCTTACGAGATTGCTACTGTGCACCTGGTGACTCCATTGTGACGACTCCACTGTGGTGAACCTATTGTTTTAGTTGTGGGTAGACACATGCGGTCTCATCCACAACTGCCTCTAGCTATGCCTGAAGCTGATCTGAAGGTGATTATTAGAAAAGGAAAGGCCTCTCAAGGAGAAACTTTCACCACTGAACCAAGTAATTTGCCATCTTCTTTCTATAGAAACTCCATTTTCTTCTTCTCAACTTCCTAGTAGACCTGTTTATAAAGTTTCTCGTTTCCTGAATTTTGGGAGTGTTCCTACTGATTTTTCCCCTTCTGGTTTGGGATTGGAGGGAGAAATCCTTGTCACTCCCCTCTTCCCTGAAGTTGTACCTTGGCATAGACCCAAGACTACAAAAGATTTCCCCACTCCTAGCTTTACCACTCCTCATCTTGTTACTATTGTTGCTACTACACAGAGAGAAGCGTCTGCTGACTCAAGCCCCTTTGTTTTCTCCCTGAATCCCCCATTGTTTCCCCTTCCACCTGCAAGCTCATTTCCAGAATCTCCTATTCGAGCTCCTTCTCCTCTGAGTTCTCCTCCACCTAATATTCTGATGGCAGGAGAAAATCCCCCCATGACCAGAAATGAGGCTATAATAGCTGCTAGGTATGCTCCCCTTGTGTTACCTCAGCCTCTCAATGCCCTTCCAGCAAATGGCTACCTTAAGAAGCTACCCAAGTTTATAGGTGAAGGGGACATAGGTGCAAAAGAACACCTTGAAGCCTTTTACAGTTTTATAGATGATCATGTTATCATGCATGCAGACGTATGGATGAGGATTTTTGTCCACAGTCTTGAAGGCAAGGCTAGAAAGTGATTTAGGGCCCTGCCTCCTAGATTTATTGATGGGATTGAGGCTTTGGATAATGCCTTTTTGAGACAGTGGGGAGACAAAAAAGACTTCATGTATTACATGACAGAGTTTGGGTCTTTGAAGAGAAGGAAAGGAGAGTCTCTCTCTGACTTCTCCAAGAGATTCAATAATATGTACAGTAATATCCCCACTGAAATAAATCTCTCAGAATCCTCTGCTAAGATAACTTATGCTAGCACTTTTGATCCCGATTTCTTCCTTTTGTTGAGAGAAAGGAGAGCCACTACTCTAGCCCACATGTAGGATGCCACTGTGGAAGTAGAATCTAACATATTGGCTATTGACCGACTCAGGAATAAGGCTAATAGAGACATATCCAGGAAAAGACATGAATCCTCTCCATCCAATTCCTCTCCCCTTCCCCTTCAGGTAGATGAGGTAACTAAAATGCTAAAATCTCTTTTGGCTAGAATGGAAAGGTGGGAGTTAGAAGGGAAGCCCATGTATAGAAATCCCCAAAATACTGATAACAGAGGCTTCGGGAGGCCTAGCAATAATGTGCCACAGGATTTTCCAAGGGAACAAAGGAGAAAAGATAGAGAGGATCAAAGGATTCAAACCCCTCTCCAAAATAACCTAGTTGCTCATGAGGAAGGAGAGGAGATAGATGAAATCAACCCTGAAATTCACTGTATTGAAGACACTTTCCCTTTTACCCATTTGACTCAATCTATATATGAATAATCCCTTATGAATAATCAAGTCAATGAATTGGGTAAAGGGGAAAAGGCCAACAAAACTCCTAACAGATATCATCTCAGGTCAAAGAAGAAAGAAGGGAATTTTGATAGCCATGATCAGCCCCTCATAGCGTAAAAACCTGCTAAACCTCCTACAATCACTACTAAAGAAAACAAAACTCAGAGTACTTCGCCAACAGCCAAAGAACCTGTCTCTGAGGTAAAGGAAAATCCTAAGCCTTTTTGCTCCTTTAGTTTTGAGCATGAAATTCAAAAGATTAGAATTCCCATACCCCTCTTAGAACTAGTTAAAAATGAAGATTTCAAAAGGTCCCTCTCCAAACTGCTACAATCTGAGTCCCCCCAGACTTCCACGGACTCAGTAAATCTTCAAGATGAAAATCCAGCAGTCGTCCTAGGTTCCATGGTAGAAGATAGATATGATTCATCCCCTCCTTTCTACACATCCCTGAACATACATGATAAGGTGTTGCATAATTGCCTCATGGATTCAGGAGCTTCCCACAACCTTATGCCCAAAATAGTCATGGAAGAATTGGGACTGGAAGTGACAAAGGCTTATCATGATTTATACTCTTTTGATTCGAGGCGGGTGCAATGCCTTGGATTCATTAAAGACTTCGTGGTCTCTTTATTTCAGCTGCCAATGAAGAGTGTGGTCATGGACATTGTAGTAGCTGATGTTCCCCCCGAGTTCGACATGTTGTTGTCAAGATCTTGGATTAGAAAACTTGGAGGAACATTACAGATGGATCTCACATATGCCACCATTCCAGTCTTTGGAGGGGAATATAGGAGGTTGTATGAGAAGCTTAGCTAGCCTACATTGTTAGTGATGAAGAAAACCCTACCAATCATCCCATCTTTGCACTTGACACTGATTTGGGGTCTAGTTTATTGCAGCTCATTGATACTCCTAAAGCCCCTTTTCAAATCAGAAAGAAACCCATTTTTAATCATGAGATACCTCCTCCAACCACCTTTGTTTGGAAGATGTTCCTCGATGGAGCTTCTTCTAGTGTAGGTGCTGTCACCGGAGTGGTTTTTGTGTCACCTTGGTAGGAAACCATATCCCTGTCATACAAGCTAAAATTTGAAGCTACCAATAATGTGGCAGAATATGAAGCTCTTGTTCTGGGTATGAGGGCTGCAAAGGAAAGGGGAATTGAGGAGGTAGCAATGTTTGGAGATGTTGAGTTGATATTCCAGCAAGTCAGGAATGCTTATCAGGATAAGCATCCTTGGCTCAGAAGTTACATAAATGAGGTGTGGGACCTGATTGATAATTTCTTCTTAGCTTTCAACATTTCTTTTATTCTAAGAGAGGAAAATACTTTGGCTGATTCCTTAGCTATCTCAGCTAGTCTGTCTAGGATCCCTCTACCACCTAAGATCAAATATAGAGTCAAGATAAGATATAGGCCATCCATCCTAGACAATATCAAGCATTGGAAGGTATTCAAAGACAATCTTGAAATTGAAAAATTTATTTAGTCTGTCAATGAATTCTCCGCATTGCACATTGATTAGGACCCCGATCCCGAAGGTGACCCTCACCCTGAGCTATTTTTAAATAACATTGTTAATCACCATATTGTTCAGTTGCCTAGAAATCACATCCCCAAGGGACTAGCCCCTTTAGAAATATTGTTCGATGGGAATGATGTAGCAGTAAAGGGTAGGGTTTCAAATGAATATATTGATACAACCAAATGAAACATTGGCACACAGGAGGAGCCTAAGTTTGTCAAGTTGTCAAGTAGTTTGACTAAAGAATAGAGGGACAAGTATACTGAGTTATTAAAAGAATTTTCTGATGTGTTTACATGGACCTATGAAGACCTCAAGACATATGACACATCTATCATTGAACACAAGATCCCACTGAAGGAAGAGGCTAAGCCATTTAGGCAGAAGCTAAGACAAATAAATCCCATGTTGTTTCCTATCATGGAGAGATAAGTGAAGAAGCTATTAGATGCCCAAATCATTGTCCCCTTGAGATATTCTAAGTGGGTAGCCAATTTGGTACCAGTGAGGAAGAAAAGTGGAGAAATCAGGCTCTGTGTTGATTTCAGAAACTTGAACAGGAGCTCAAAGAAAGACAACTATCCCTTGCCTAACATGGAACACATATTGAAAAGGGTAACTAGTGCATCTAGGATATCCATGATTGATGGTTTTTCTGGCTATAATCAGATATCAGTCATGCCTGAGGATAGAGAAAAAACAACCTTCACCACTCCTTGGGGTGCATTCATGTATGCCAAAATTCCATTTGGATTAATGAATGAAGGAGAAACATTTTAGCGAGCCATGGACATAGCCTACATCAGGGAGAAATATCAGTTTGTGTTGATCTATCTGGATGACATCACAGTCTTCTCCAGGTCTGATAAAGAGCACCACTATCACTTTAAGAAAGTTTTCTTGAAGTGCCGGAGGTTTTGCCTACCCTTAAATCCCAAGAAATATGTGTTTTCTATGAAGAAGGGGAAGTTGTTAGGCCCTATAGTATCAATAGAGGGAGTGAGAATTGATCCCAATAGGGTAGAGGCAATTCAGACCCTATCACCTCCCAGGTCTAGAAAGGAAGTTCAATCCTTTTTAGGAAAGATTAACTTTCTGAGGAGGTTCGTCTCAAATTTTGTTGAGTTGGTGAAACACATCACAACCATGCTCAGAAAGGGAAATGAAGTAAAATGCACTGCTAAACCCAAGGAATATTTTTTCCAAATAAAGAAGGCATTGACTGAGGCACCTGTGCTGATCATTCCTAATTATTCCAAGGATTTCCTAATTTTTTATTTTGCTTCTTTTGATACAGTAGCAGCGGTGTTATTGTAGAAACATGAGGAAGGACGAGAGCAACCCATTTCCTTCTTTAGTAAGGCATTGAGAGATGCAGAAATTAGGTACGAGATCATGGAAAAGCATGCCTATGCCTTAATGAAAGCTCTCAAAGATTTTAGAGTCTATATCTTTCACTCAAGAGTGACTACATACGTTCCTTCAGCCTCTGTGAAGGACATCCTTATACCGCCTGACATAGATGGGAGAAGAGGTAAATGGATTTCCAAGATCCTAGAGTTTGACCTAGAGATTAAGCCCACCAAGTTGGTAAAAGGGAAGGGTTTAGCCAAGCTGTTGGCTGAATCCAATTGCAAGGCCTTGGGGGTTAGCTTCATCAACGCTTGCTCAGGAAATCATTAAGCTGAGTTTCCCAGCAAAGGATCTTAGGATGGATTATCACTAGCAGAATGCACCTGGTACAGAGACATTTTGTACTTTCTGCAAGAGTTGAAGCCTCCTGATGGAATGGGAAAAAGCAAGGCATGAGATTTAAAGCTCAAGGTGGTCATATATTTCCTTATTAACCATGTCTTGTACTAGAGAGACCCTCTAGGAGTGTTTCTAAGGTGTTTGAATCCACAAGAAGCCCAGAAAGTTATGTTTGATTTCCACAACGGCCTTTGTGGAGGGCATCATTTCTGGAAAACCACAACCCATAAAATTCTTAGGGCTGGGTACTACTAGCCCACCTTATTCACTGATGTCTGTAGAGAAGTCAAAGCTTGCATCAAATGACAAAGGTTATCAAGAAAGCAGCAGCTCAAATCTCTGCCACTAAAGCCTATAGTAGCTTCAACACCCTTTCAACAATGGGGGCTAGACTTCATTGGGGAAATTCATCCTCCTTCAAGTGGCCAACATAGATGGATCCTAACTGCAACAGATTATTTCACCAAGTGGATAGAAGCTGCCCCTACTAGGAGTGCTTCACAAAAGGTAATTATCATTTTCTTGGAGGATATCATAGCCAGATTTGGTTGTCCTAGCAGAATTGTCACTGATAACACCGCTTCTTTCAAGTCTGAGCCTCTGGTTAAGTTTTGTGAGTAGTTCGATATTTCCCTAATTCACTCCAGTCCCTATTATCCTCAAGGAAATGCACTGGCAGAATCTTCCAATAAAAGCCTAATCAAGCTCATTAAAAGATTATTGGAAGACAATAAGAGGCCATGGGTTTCAAAGATGAAATTCACTCTATGGGTCGATCAAGTGAAAACAAAGAAGTCCCTGGGAAACTCACCTTTTCAACTTGTTTATGGGACAGAGACTATTTTTCCCACTCATCTCACTTTACCTGGGTTTTGAGGATTATAATTTGGTTGATGGGTTTGTCCATAAAGTGGATAGACATTTTCTCCATAAGGAGGATAAGGTTGTTGTTGTCCTTGAGGATGTTGCCCCCCAGGGAAAATTGGATTTCCTAGGAAAGGAGTATGCCAAGGATTGGGTGTTGTAGATGCATTCTATCCAGAAGGTTGATGATGGGCTCCATTTTGAGGCTGCCCCCCACCATGAGGTTTCCTTCCACATGGAGGTTTCCCTCCGAAAGGAGGTTTTCCACCAAATGGAGGTTTCCCTCCAAAAGGATGTTTCCCCCCAAATGAAGGAATCCCTCCAAATGAAGGTTTCCACCCAGCATGAGGTTAAGTCCATGAAATTTGGAAACCATACGTAAATGACTGACTGGTCCCACTTAATGGATTAGAGCCACCAAGATTGGTCCCTCTAGGTTGTTGTGTAGGTATAGAACTTCTGGGTATAACTTGAGTAGTGTTGATAATGGAAGGATTCAGTGCTCTGTACCCAAGGGGAAGTGACGAGGAAGGTCAAGATGATAGTGGTGTACCAATGGAAGCTTGGCTAAACACCACATTACCAGTGGAAATAGTCGCAACATGAGGGACCATCGTGGAATGGGCCATCTAGAGAGAAATAGTGGAACTTAGACCAATAGACTACATGTTCGAACCAATGGACAGTATGATGGAACTAACGATTGTACCAGTAAAATGATATAAGGGTACGGTATAGGTAATAGTTGTTTCAGGTAATTGGGCTATGATAGGTATATCAACACCTATTCCTAATCCATAAAGGTCTCGCACTGTGCGAGGTGGGCTTCGAATTATATTAGTCCAAAGTGGGTCTCCGACTTGTGGGCTTGAATGAGACCCGGTCGGAATTTTAGAAGGATCAATTACCACAAGTTCTCTGGCTGAATTCATCTGGAGAAAATGACTTTCATATCCTGCAAAAATGCAGAAAGCATCCATAGGATCCGTAACAATCTGAAAATTTTCTAAAGAGGTAGAAACTTCCTCTTGTGAGGTTATAATGTCGTGGACCTCGCTCTGTTGAGGAGATCCCTCCATAGAATGAGGGGTTAAAGGGGAAAAATATTCCATATTTTCTGTGGGAATTCAATGTACCCTACGTGAACGACGTGGAGGGTCGATGTTGGTGGAACCAAAAATTCAACGAAAAAAATCTATGGCCAACTAACGATAAAGAAATAGAATACACTAATAAAATATAGGAATAAAACCAAGAAAACAAAACTTCTCTCGATAATCACACTAGTTGGTGATGAAATCCAACGTTGCATGATCATGTCAAGAAGGGGATAGGATATGGTGGAACAATTACAATGGTGACCTACTTAACGAACTTTCACCTTGGTGCAAGCTTCCATGCAGTAATTGTGGATTTACCTTCCAAGGATCCTGAGTGAGTTTGACCAATGTTTGTTCCAGGTACAGTGAGACTTCCCTTCACTGTCACCTCATGTAAGTACCTAAAGATTATGGAAACTAATGACACCAACTCACAGTCATCCCCCAGGTGGGTACAGTCGACTGTCCAGTCTGAACGTATGAGAAGGATAACAAGTCTGAAATCCTTCGAGAGAACTGAGGACAAGTGGACCAGTAGAACTCAAGAGGACCCTAAACATATTTGGAGTTCACAAAGCACCAAGACCAAATGAAACCGGCTAAGCCTCAAGAATAACCCTCAATATATGATCTGGCCACTACAAACAGTTTAACCACAGAGGGATAATCTCTGTAATTCTCCCGAATGCAACCTCATGCATAACCCCTATGTGAGAGGGGGATCCCAAAAATCCTATACGAAAATTGGATTTTTCTCTCCCTACCATAGAATGCTAATGTTTGTTTAAAATACTTTGGAGAGTTGTACTCACTGCCTAATCCAAAGTGATAATCCTAGTCTAATGTTGGTGGAAGATTCTAAAAACAAAATGTTCTAGATAAATTTTAATTAGTGTTAATTTTGTAGTTGTTCTTTACTCAAAGGGTGTATGGCAATGAAATTGATGGTATTACGACTCAAATCCAAAAAAAATACATAAGAAATGATAAGCAATCCTTTCTTTCAATGAATGCCTATATAAGGGAAAGAGAAAGTTGTTGTTTTCACTGTCAAGCAGTAAGATGTAGAATCCTCAATCAATTTGTTTCTCAATCAAATCCAATGTAATGCTAAAGACTCATAGCAATCCTTTCTAAAATCCAAAAAGAATCATAAAAAGTATCATTTTTCTTTATGCATAAATGATAATCAATCCGATATAAAACTTCCTATGTCATCAAGATTGCAAAGTCAACAAGGTTCAAACAATCATAAGAAAATTACACATAAACAAAGACACACTCTCATTGTGATTAAACAAGAAAGACAAAAGTAACAAAAAATTTCAAAAATAAAACAAGAAAGACAAAAGTAACAAAAAATTTCAAAAATAAAACCAAAAAAACTCAAAAAGATAGAAAAAGGTTT
Source organism: Picea mariana (assembly GCA_032191745.1). NCBI lineage: Eukaryota > Viridiplantae > Streptophyta > Pinopsida > Pinales > Pinaceae > Picea > Picea mariana. The sequence goes on along the minus strand of JASDQU010197345.1, from coordinate 2,631 downwards.
GGACAAGATGACCTCAAAGATCAAAATGGAATGGTACATAGATCTTTGAAATTCCTCACAAAAGTTTCCACTCAGCCAGATAAATCAGAAGAAACAACAAGTTGACTCTAAATCAACAAATACAAAGAGTGACTTCAACGCAAGCAAAGAAAACGTCAAAATCCCAAACAAAAGATGACCGATTCTTAGAAACCAGTGTGTTAAAGGCCAAGACCAAGATAAAATGAGATTGTAAAACTCTTGAGCCAATGCCAAAATCAAGAAATGAATTCAGAGAGTGAAAATCCTGAAAAAATTCTCACAGAACAGGGGCAACACTCTGGTTTAAAGGGCACTAGAACGCTCCAACACTCTATGTAAGGCCAACAAGGAGTGCTAGCACTCTGATAGAAAGGGAAAGGGAGCATTGAGCTCTCAAAACTCAGAAAAATACCCAGAAAGTCAAAATTCCAAGAAAACACAGTCAATCAGGGTGAGTATGATGAAATAAAGTGGCAATCAATCAGGTCTAAGAATCAGAGACATCATGTGGATAATTTCAAAGAGTTGGAAAAAGGACAAAACAAGATCTAGGAAAGGAAAAAAAAAAATTGAGCTCCTCCCTAGTGGAGTCGCCAATTTCTGTTATAGGTGAATCCTCCTGCGGACAAGAGGATTCCCTCTTGGTATCTTGACCCCTAAAACCAACACAGAAAAGGGTGCTATCATTGGTCACTGACATATCCTTTTAGATCTAATTAAGCTAATATACGAAGAGGAAGAATAAAAATGTGTACATTGTTAACGAAGTTTGTCCTTGCAAAGTCCATGTTTAGATTCGATCCTAAGCTCCTTGATAGGTCCTGTAGAACAAACAAAGATACAACAATCTTCCTATTCTACTAATATTAGTGTTGTCAAACAAATCGGTAGGTGTGGACACTAACAAATCTCCCTAGATCCACCTAGATCTAGAACAAAACAGGACAGGGCACGACTCTTTCCCTAAGTTGTAGCCATTAAATCTACTAATAGGAAGGAATAAGTGACATACCTTTAAATCGCTTCCTTAGGTCTCTGTTGTTCCCGCTTTTCTTCGGTTCTCTCATGAAGTCAAGTCCAAGACAACACAAACCAACCAAAGTGAATATAGCAAAGTATATTCAATGTCAACCTATGCATATGATCAAGGAGTTACGCAATAAAGTAAGAGTGACTTTATGGTAAAGGGACATGTCGATGTATCATATTAAATGAGAGTAGAAGATACAGCATGATCCCCTTGATTTTGTAGGCTTCCTTTCAGTGACCCTTGGTTCCAACACGCACACTTGCTCTGCACTTGCATGAAGAAGATCCAATTCCTCTTGATAGACCAAATAGAGCCTTCAAGCTTCTATCCAAGAAGGGTTCTTCACACAATTCTTTCACCAATTCTTCATTCAATCTTGCTTAACCTTTTCCATGAGAAACCTTTCAATATATAGGAGAAGGAGAGATGGTTACATGGATGAGGATGATCCCACCAAATATGAGAAGTCAGTAGAATGACAACCATATGAATGTCAACTCATTTTCTAGAAGATCCCCTTCTAGAACCTTTGTGACCTCTTCTTCTTTCCAAGATTAAAAATAGGTTCGCACCCTATATATGGAGCTGACTATGAGAATTTCGCACCCTAAGTGTGGATGGCTCGCGAGAATGAAGGATTCTTACACCCTATACCATAGGCATCCTGCGAACTCATCTTAAAAATATGTGTTTGGAAGAAGACAGGAGCCACTTTCCTCAGGCAAAAGGTCCTTGTTGGGAGCCTGAATACATCACTAGTGAGAAATCACCAGAGTGACCAAAATCATGTGTAATAGAATTCCCCCCAAAATAATAAGGCCGGAATCTGTGACAACCGAAATACTTTGTAAACTGCATGTGTGTTTCAGAAACTAGGAGCGCACCTAATCGAAAACCGACAAACAACCAAGCATCTGCATAATATAATACCAATTCTGAGGTAGGCATTCCCATACTCATATCACAGATGAATGAAATCATAAATGTAGGTCATGGCCACCAATCATACACTATGGATCCATGCCATCGAAATGTTGCATAGCCACCAGGAATACACTGTGGATCTATGCGAGAAGACTTAAATTAAGATGACATAGTCACATGACATACAAAGTGGATCTATGTGCTGATGTAAATCATACATACTCAATCGCAGCTTGTATCAAAAGGATGAGACCCATGGTCTTCAATCCTGTCACCTGAAAGTACGAATCTAGCCATGCGATTACATGTGTTGAAGTCGAACATGGTAGAAACCACTTGATTACTGGTCATTGATGAAACCATTTGTTACACATGATTTTGGTCACTCTGGTGATGTCTCAACAGTGATGTATTCAGGCTCCCAACAAGGACTTTTTTCCTGAGAAAAGTGGCTCATGTCTTCTTCCAAAAAAATATTTTTAAGATGAGTTCGCAGGCTGCCTATGGTATAGGGTGCGAGAATTCTTCATTTTTGTAGGCCACCTACACTCAGGGTGTGAACTTTTCACAGTCTACTCCATATATAGGGTGCGAACCTGTTTTTAAGCTTGGAAAGAAGAAGAGGTCATGAAGGTTCTAGAAGGGGATCTTCTAGA
>JASDQU010197343.1:19605-32983 GCA_032191745.1 Picea mariana | reverse complement strand
TTGAACGGATTCAGTTTTCAAGTCTGTTCTCGGGAAAATTGATTCCCTTATTTGTCTCAAGTAATGCCCTAGATAGATTTCCCCACAGGGACACCCTCTTGAAAGCTTACCCAAGGGTATGCTGGAGAATTTTATGGCGGAAGTCTCAAAACCCTACACGAGAGAGAATGGTCCACTTAGACTTCGACATTTCGGTATTTCTGCACCCGGGGTACCTAAGTGCGAGTTCCCTTGTATTCACAAGTCCCGAAGTCCCGACATACAAAATCCCGGAATGATAGCGTGTAGCTAAATCTCGATTTTTCGGTATTTCGGCATTCGGAATATCCAAGGGAAAATTCCCTTGTATTCACAAGTCCCGAAGTCCCGACATACGAAATCCCGAAATGATAGCGTGTAGCTAAATCTCGATATTTCGGTATTTCAGCATTCAAAATATCCAAGGGCGAATTCCCTTGTACTCACAAGTCCCGCAGTCCCGACACACAAAATCCCGAAATAATGGAGCTTGTTTAGAGTTGCTGTTTCGGAGTTTCGTCTCTTGGGAAAGCCAGGTGCGAGACCTCCTGTCGTCGCATATCCCGAAATCCTGATGGAGAAAATCCCAAAACAGTGGAGCATGTTTAGAGTTTGGTGTTTCAGAGTCTTGGCTCCCAGGAAACCCAGGTGCGAGACCTCCTGTTGTCGCACATCTTGAAATCCCGATGGAGGAAACCCCGCAATAGCAGAGCATGCTTAGAGTTGGTGTTTCAGAGTTTCAGCTAATGGAAAACCCAGGTGCGAGACCTCTTGTCGTCGCATATCCCGAAATCCCGATGGAGGAAATCCCGAAACAGTGGAGCATGTTTAGATTTTGGTGTTTCGAAGTTTCAGCTCCCGGGAAACCCAGGTGCGAGACCTCCTGTCGTCACACATCCCAAAATCCCGATGGAGGAAACCCCGAAATAGCGGAGCATGCTTAGAGTTGGTGTTTCAGAGTTTCGGCTCCTGGGAAACCCAGGTGCGAGATCTCCTGTCGTTGCATATCCCGAAATCCCGATGGAGGAAATCCTGAAACAATGGAGCATGTTTAGAGTTTGGTGTTTCAGAGTTTCAGCTCTCGAGAAATCCAGGTGTGAGACCTCCTGTCGTCGCATATCCCGAAATCCCGATGGTGGAAATCCCGAAACAATGAAGTATGTTTAGAGTTGGTGTTTCAGAGTTTCGGCTCCCGGGAAACCCAGGTGCGAGACCTCCCATCATCACATATCCCGAAATCCTGAAACAATGGAGCATGTCTAGAGTTTGGTGTTTCGGAGTTTCAGCTCCCGGGAAACCCAGGTGCGAGACCTCCTGTCGTTGTACACATCGAAATCCCGATGGAGGAAACCCCGAAGGGTAGAGTACCAAACTTATTCCGGGTTGTTGTTAATCTCGATAAGTGGTTAGGTCCATTTCGGGTTTTGGCCCTTCAAAAGTCAAGAGAGCAAGGGATCGCTTGCCTCACGACTCCCCATATTGCGATAGTAGAAGTGCCTTCTCGGTAAGGATTGTGGGCATAGCCACAGTCATACGAGGGACTTTAAAAGGGAAAGGAGGGTCTGCGCTAGGCTCCTTAGGATCTCAGGAAGTGTTGTCCCTCGAGAATAAGGAATGAAAGCTAAAAAGTTTCTAGCCCCGTGGTGGGTGTGTTACAATCCCCTCCCCCTCCTCGCACGCGAACTCCCTACTTAAGCAGTCATCTCACCTCTCTCTCTGGACGGCCAGCTACACTCTCCGTGTGTCACTCCAGGCCTTGCACCAGTGGACTCCCCAGATACACTCGTGGGTAATCATGGATACCCCGTTTTTTAACAGCCTGTGGAGGCCTTCCTCCAGAATCACCCTCCAGTTCAGAACCTGTGCTCTCACTAAGCTCCCTCGCATTTCTGAACTCCTCACTCTCCTTCCCCTTCCCCCCTCTTGCGGCTACGCTCTGCTCACCCTCTACGCCTTCCTGGCACACAACACAACCATGAGCCGAAGCAACAACGAGCAGTGCACCTGCCCCATCTGCGCTCTGGAGGATATGCCGGGACAATTTCAGGGATTGCAGGTCGAGTGTCAAAGAATAGAGAACCAGGCGGACTCCAGGCACAAGGAAATGTAGCAAGAAAAATGACGAATTTAGGAAACCATGGCTGCAGTCCAAAATCAAATGCAGAGATTATAACACAGGCACAACCAGGAATTATCCATTGTGTTGCGGGGAGTAAATCGGAATACAAGGTAGCTCAACCAGTGCCCTCCTCAGCATCCCGTTCACTCAGCAGGTACAGACGAGTCTTGGATCCCCTCCACCTTTCATTCAGTGGCCAACAATCAGCATGATCAAACGACCCCAAGATTTTTCTGATCACGTCTGGGACGGAGCAAACCAGCAGCAAGGGGATGATGATCAAGCTGAGGAGAACGATGTGCATGATGAAGCGGGCCCCTCTCACCCTTAACACAGGTTTTTATGAACTGTAAACACCAGTTTTTGTTGCATAGCTTCATATCCATTTTTACATGGCAAGTCTGTAGTGCATACAACACAATGGTTATCAGACACACTGTTATAATAATGATGGTCTGTAATCTTGACAATAGCAAAAAAATAGACCCACAGTCAGCTCTTTTTTGTAATATGGCCAATTTTTGATAATATACAAATACTCGTTTCTGTTAAAAAAAAAGATTCACTCTAGACCGAGAACCATTGTAAAATACAAGCCAGGAAATTGATATAGACAACAAATTCTTAAACCAACAGTTGCAGTGGTGCAGATTAATATATTTGAAGAGCTCTGAAATGTTCAAACGTGGGTGCAATTAGGAATTTGGAAAGAATGTAATGACAACTTGTGAGGGGAAGGAAGAAGAACTACATGCAATTTTGGTGACATCATCATACTAATCCAAAATTCCATGATCATAAAATAGGTATGGAAATGAAACAAAATTGAAAATACTAAAAACTAGAATATAATAGAGTACAATTGAATGGTACCGCCAATAAGCTAGCGTAATGCCACGTTTCACAAGTTAACATACCATGGCTACTGGTGAAATTCACAGTCATGAAAAAAGTTGCAGAGAGGGCTTAGAAGCCACTTACCCGATATCAAGGTGTTGTTGGCTGGCAACCATAAATGTTGACATAGAGCGACCGGGAAGATGGCAAGAACTCGGTGCTTTCTCCTTCTGTAATTTGCAAATTTTGACAATAGAATTTCGAGTTCGCCTTTGAAGATTTCAAGCTAGGCGTCGCTGGAGATTTCAAGTTAGGTGTAATATATTTCAAGATATGTAAGGCGTTGCGAACCACTTGGATCTATTAATATTGTGAATCACCATCAAATTGGGGCAAAAATTTCCAAAACCTGCGGGAAAATTCATGTAAAAACTCCAAATCGAGGGCATCCTCTATAAAAACTCCAATCAGTGGGTGAAAAATCCATAAGGCCAATGGCCATTCCCAAATCGAGGTGAATCATGGTCCTTGGTCTTGTGAAAAATCTAAAACTGCGAGTGAAAAATCTAGAAGGCTAATGGCCATTCCCAAGTCGGGGGCATGGGCGAATGAGAGGAAATACAGGTTTACAATCTTAAACGTTGGGCAAAAACCCTGGAAGATCAATGGCTACTCCCAAAAATCGGGTGAAAGGGAGGATCGACCGCCATTTTTCCAAGGTGAAAATGAAATAATTAGTCTCCATCTAAATTGGGGCTAAATATATAATTAATATATTTTTAAAAATAAAGGGGGGCCGAATTGGGATTAATATGTTTTTGTTTTTAATATTTGAAATTCTCCCTACCAAAATTTGAAGGAGCTAAATTTCGCCCCAAAAATTTTCCTTGGAGCCTATGGGTCACTTTAGGGAGTGAAATGATGAGAAATCTCGTGGGATGAAATCTAGATCTAGATCTAGAGGAAGATATGCTGGAAAAGGTAGTAAGTGACAAAATTTGATTTGTTGGAGGTGCCATCAAAGAGGGCACAAGAAGAGAAAATGTAAGCTTTATTCTTCGAAGAAGAAAGAAGAAAATAAGGAGGATTCAACTACTGGGATTTCTAGTTGTGAGGGAAACATGTATCTCTCTTCGACATGTTTTTTAATCGATGTCCATGAGGAGGAACAATTAATTTGTTCAGGAGAATCCTTTTATATAACTCCTCATAGGGAGTGGTTTGTGGATTATGAAGAATCGCATGGAGCCAAAATATTTCTTGGAGATAATTTCAGTCATCAAATTGTTGGAAATGGCATGCGAAAGTCCAATACAAGATGGATCTGTGAAGTAGATAACCAATGTGCGGTACTTTAAGTGATCCAAATGGTTGGTGTTGATACAACCTTCTTTAAAGGAGGTTGTAGATTGGTTTAGGGGGATATGGTTTTAGCCAGGGGTGTTTGGCTTGGAACTTTGTACACGTTGGATGTAACTACTCAAGTCATGGGTAGTAGCAATGCAGTGTAAAAAAAATCACAAATTAATGACAATATCGAAGACATAGAACATCATGTTATGTCATTATTGGATGTGACATATTGGTGAAAAATAACCTACGAGAGCTATGCACTAAAAACATTGTCTGTGAAATTAATGATCTAAAGGATGCTTTTGTGTTTTGTGAGGCAATTGTGCTTGGAAAGCAGAAGAGAGTTCAATTTTCATTGAGTAACAATAAAGCTCAAGAGGTGCTTGATTCAATGTGAGTCAGTGTATTACGATATTTGTGGACCCATGGATGAGGTCTCCATTGGAGGATATCACTATTTTATCACTTGCATTGATGACTTCTCACAAAATTCATGGGTTTACTTGATGGGTTCCCTACGTGAAACCTCATTTGGCATAACAACTCCGTTGCAGGTTGATCCCATGTTTAATCACACATCTTGGATACATATGATGGGGTTCTTTGAACAACTCAAGATAACATTATAATAGCTCTTCCAACTGCATCTGTTAATTTGACTTCTCCTATCACACTAAAAGTGTGTCTCATGAGTTCTCATTTTCTTGGTAGTAATTAGAGGGTGCCAATTTCCCTTCTTTTTGGGGTCACAAAAGAATAAGGAACATTGTTACGAGGATTTAATCAATCTCTAAGCTTCAATACCAAAAAATAACTTTAAGGTGTTGGGTTCTTTTACATCATCACTCCACATGCTTGGCCATTTTTTATTAGTCAATATTGGTTATTTTATAGTTCAAGATAGAGTGCATCTCGATACCTTTTTTTGCATGGAAAACTTCCTTAGGGAATCCCTTCAAGTGTCGCCTCACATTTCATGAATGGTGCCCAGGGTAAATGTTGTCGATGTACAACATTTATGCTTAACCCCAAGGGACCTAGGTGGATTTGACCTTGTGACCTACTTGGCCAATATGACTTTGGTATGGCAAGTCAAACCACTTGAGCTAACCCTTGAGGCATTTTGCATTTCGATCCACATGTATGGATAAGTAAAAATAACTCCACACATGTTTAGTGGAACTATGTCGATCTCTACTTTGCCGATGTAATCGACTAAGATGGAAAAATCCACCTTGCATTTGCATTAGACACACAAATCTTTGTTCTTGTTGAGCTAACAAATGAGTAGGGTTGATGATGCACGTCTATAGACAAATCATGCTTCTTCAGTAGCTTGTCTGAATTAATCAATGTACTTGGACAAAAATTAAGATATTCATTCACATAGACATTGGTGCATCTATATTGAGCTATAAATGAACGCCAAATAAACTCCAAATTCCCATTAAGTTATTAGAATGTACAACAATGCGTGAACAACATGGATTTGCACCAAACATCTAAATAACCAAATATTCACAATTTTCTCACATGGTACTTATAATATAATTACGAGAACACAAAACATTTTGTCTTAAAACCTATTCATATTATCTATTCTGCATATATTACACAAAATCCAAAGGAGGAAGAGATAAAGAAGGAAGATGATTTGTCCTCATTATTGGTCTACACACAAAATGTTGAGTTATCCAACTACATTAACATGCCACGTTGTTTGGTTTTATGTTTGTAAAAAGAATTAGCACAAGAAGTTGTGCAACACATACCGATGTGATTAAACTTTATCCCTATATAATCAGGTTACGACACAACACATTTGTGATACAAAACATTAACATGTCTACGACAAGATGTTGTTTCCTAGTTTGATTTGTGCTAATTGTAAATGATTACAATGTGCATCTAGTCTTACAATGATTACAAGATGTTGTTTCCTAATTTGATTTGTGCTAATTGTAAATGATTACAATGTGCATCTAGTATTGCAATGATTACAAGATGTTGTTTCCTAATATAAAAGATGGATGTAATGAAATTGAATCGATTTCTCTGGATTACATAAATGATGAACTTAATTGATTTGCCCCCCTTCCATGATCATTGCTAAATCAAATAGGGCATTTTAAGACCATACATTAAAAGGGGTTGACTAGCGCAAGACCATTCATCCTCGCATAGTTACCATTTTAACTATATGTTTTCGCGAGAGATATTTATGAACATTTTAATTGTATGTTTGGCAAAACATATAAAATCTATTTTGCCACCTAAACCGTTTAGACTGACAATGTCGACCTCCCAAAGAAACGAAAATATAAAATATTTTTAAATCCATAAACAAAAGCGAGGGTTCCAAATCTCTGCCCTGCATAAACCACTCAATCCCTTCCAATTTCATCAGCGATGAGTTGCTCGATCAATGATCTAATGACAGCCGATTCGTGTTGCAGGGTTTACAGTGAGGTTACAATTCTACGAGTCCAGGTTTTGAATCTCCCTGTATCTTTGTTTTGCCTTTTACTGTTTAGTTTCCCCCATGAATTTATACTGCTTTATAGTTGCGAGGTCTCTAATGCCTGACTATGTAAATTAGATTTGCTAGATAGGTTTTTCGTCTTTGGCGGTTCAAATTCGAGGTTCTAAGGTTCCTATGACGTGCCGCTTATAAAATTGTTTCAGGGTTGGGTTAGTTTAATATTTCCACTAAAATTGTCGCACAGCACAAGCTAGGAGCTGGCTATATTGCATAGGATCTTTTAAAGTCTTTTACATTCATACATTTGTGCTTTCCCATGCTTTTAAGTAGCACAGTCTTAAGAGCTCCCTCCCAGGTTCTCAGAGAACACAAGGGTTCTGAGAATAAATATGCGATAGTGATCCGCGGGGTTCACCAGAGGTTGTTTTCATCCATTTTCCCCTCCATCTTTGCTGCGATATTGATGCTCAGGATTTCTCAGAGTTTGTTTTCGTTCTTTTTCCTCTCCCTGTGTTGAGTAGCCTCAACTTCCTCAGTTCGGTGCTTGACTGCCCAGGTGGTGCAATCCTATAAAAGACCGCAATTCTTGCCGATGTGGCATACACTGCTCATTGTTGGCTGTAGTGTGTAGAACGAGATAAGTAGGTGGGTTGCAGTGCTACCAGAAAAGAAATTAATTTCATTCATCAGTCGTACTTCTTTATCTTGCTAGTTAAGACCAATTATTCTGATCTGAACTTTTTGGTGCAAGCCTGAAAGAATATTTTGGCATGTGGATTATAAGATTTTACAGGACTTACCAGCTGGAAATAAATTTGTCCGATGATGCAAGCATAAACTGGTTAGAGTGGCTGTATGTGCCTTCCTGGTAAGCCCCAGAATACAGATGCATCTATAACCGGGATTTGAAGTCTCAACTTTTTTGGACAGTTTTTTTTGTAAATTTGTTTTTGTTTTAATAGCTGCTATGAATAAAAGATTTATTTTCTTTTTTTTATTTGTCTTTTCACGGTAAGCCCCAGAAATACAAATCCATCTTTAACCGTGGATTTGAAGTTTGTCAAATTTTTGGACGTTTTTTTTTTAATTTGTTTTTGTTTTTGTTTTAATCGCTCCTAAAAACGAAAGATTTATTTCCTTTTTTTTCCGTCTTTTCTAGGGTCCATTTATTTCCAACTTTTTTCGTGGAGTTTTCTTTCTTTTCGCCCTAGGCTAAATATTCTACGTTTTGGTGAACTACTTTTTTGGGGTAGTCTTTTTTCTTTTTGCTTCTAAATGTTCTACGTCTTTTTTCTTTTTGGTCCAAGTTAGTTCTTCAACATGCATCAAAACATTAAATATTTCTCTAGGATCTTTATACCTACTTGCTGAAATAAAAGAATGCAAATCACAAGATTTTTATACAAGTATTTTTGGTCAACACGACTTTGGAAAAACCAAACTAAACTAGTAAGAGAGTTGGAAAAACCAAACTAAACTAGTAAGAGAGTAGATGTATTATGGAGAATTCAAGCAATCAAAGTAGATGTATTATAGAGAACTAAACTAGTAAGAGAGTAGATGTATTATAGAGAACTCAAGCAAAATGTTATAATAAGGAAATGAAAACAATGGAACAAAAAGCAAAATGTTAGGAAAAACCAAACTAAACTAGTAAGAGAGTAGATGTATTATTGAGAACTCAAGCAAAATGTTACAATAAAGAAATGAAAACAATGGAACAAAAACCAAACTAGTTAGAGAGTAGATGTATTATGGAGAACTCAAGCAAATGCTACAATAAAGAAATGAAACAATGGAACTTGGAAAAACCAAACCAAACTAGTAAGAGAGTAGGATGTATTGTGGAGAACTCAAGCAAACAATGGAACAAAAACCAAACTAGTAAGAGAGTAGATGTATTATGTAGAACTTAAGCAAATGCTACAATAAAGAAATGAAACAATGGAACTTGGAAAAACCAATCTAAACTAGTAAGAGAGTAGATGTATTATGGAGAACTCAAGCAAATGCTACAATAAAGAAATGAAACAATGGAACCTGGAAAAACCAATCTAAAGTAAAGAGAGTAGATGCATTATGGAGAACTTAAGCAAATGAAAACAATGGAACAAAAACCAAACTAGTAAGAGAGTAGATGTATTATGGAGAACTCAAGCAAATGAAAACAATGGAACAAAATCTAAACTAGTAAGAGAGTAGATGTATTATGGAAAACTCAAGCAAATCCTACAATAAAGAAATGCAAACAATGGAACAAAAACCAAACTAGTAAGAGAGTAGATGTATTATGGATAATTCAAGCAAATTCTACAATGAAACAAAAACCAAACTAGTAAGAGAGTAGATGTATTATGGAGAACTCAAGCAAATGAAAACAATGGAACAAAAACCAAACTAGTAAGAGAGTAGATGTATTATGGAGAACTCAAGCAAATGCTACAATAAGGAAATGAAACAAGGAAATGAAAACAAAGGAACAAAAACCAAACTAGTAAGAGAGTAGATGTATTATGGAGAACTCAAGCAAATGCTACAATAAGGAAGAAATGGAACAATGGAATCTGATACAATAATAAGTTATCCTTTCGAGTTTTTTGATCTTTGCCCCCTTTGCCTTGGTTTTTGAGTTTCTTGATCCTTGCCCCCCCTTTGCCTTGGCTTTCGAGTTTCAAACTTGGTTTTCGAGTTTCTTGATCCTTGCCCCCCTTTGCCTTGGTTTGTGCACCTCTGGCTTTGGTGTGCCCTTTTTCTTAGCCTTTGTGCCCTTTTATTGCCTTTGCCTTGGCTTTTCTTAGCCTTTGTGCCCTTTTCTTTGCTTTGCCTTGGCCTTTTCTTAGCCTTTGTGCCCTTTTCTTTGCTTTTCCTTGGTTTGTGTGCCCTTAGCTTTGGTGTGCCCCTTTCCTTAGCCTTTGTGCCCTCCTCTTTGCTTGCTTGCCTTTGCTTTGGCATGCCCCTTTCCTTGGCCTTTTTTCCCTCCTCTTTGCTTGCTTGCCTTTGCTTTGGCGTGCCCCTTTCCTTGGCCTTTTTTCCCTCCTCTTTGCTTGCGTGCCTTTGCTTTGGTGTGCCCCTTTCCTTGGCCCTTGTGCCCTCCTCTTTGCTTGCTTGCCTTTGTTTGCTTGATGTGCCCCCTCTTGGAGATGCCTTGTGTCCTTTGTTGAAATCTTTGAGCAAGTGCACCCCTTCACTCTTGGTGCACCCTCCTTGCCTCAAGCTTCAACACTTGTGCCCCTTATTCTTTGTGCGCCCTTCATAAACAATGTGTCTATCCTCCAAGCCACTTGCGCCCCTACTCCATGAATTCCCTCTCACAAAGCTTGGGCAACCCTCGTGAACTAGTGTACCCTCAATGGATAGTGCACCTCCTTTTCTCCAAACCCTCTTTTTCTCCTCTCCTCATTTCACTCTATTCTCCAAGTGAGCAATTAAATGCCTCTTTTGCCCTTTTGCCTCCTTTACCTCATCCTTAGCCTAACTTAGAAAATCATGGTTTTTCTAACTTAGAAAACCATCTTTTTTCTAATTTAGAAAACCAATGACCAAGATTAGAAAACCATCTTTTTTCTAACTTAGAAAAACAATGACCAAGATTAGAAAACCATTTTTTTTCTAACTTAGAAAACCAATGGTGGACCAAAATTAGATCTTAGGTCAAACCTCCAATCAATGGTGGACCAAGATTAGATCTTAGGTCAAACCTCCAATCAACGGTGGAGATTAAATCTCCAAAATGACTTAAGTCTCCTAAGTCTCCTAATGGTGTAGATTAAATCTTGACAAAATGACTTAAGTCTCCTAAGTCACTTCACTTAATCAATGGTGGAAGATTAAATCTCCAAAATGACTTAAGTATTAAATTAAATCACCAAGATGACTTAAAGTGGCTTAGTCTCCAAAATGGTATCCTAAGACACTTGACTCAATCGATGGTGAAGATTAAATCTCCAAAATGACTTAAGTATTCTAAGTCACTTGACTTAATCAATGGTGAAGATTAAATTTCCAAAATGACTTAAGTAGTGAAGATTAAATCTCCAAAATGACTTAAGTGACTTGGATACTTTAGTTATTTTGGAGATTTAATTTTTCACCAAGATACTACTAGCATTTCCTTAGCTCATGGATGGATAAGGCTTCGATCTCGCAGTTGGGACAATAACTGAATCCACTCAAACTGAAACAAATAAGTCTTTATCTTAATCTCAAACTGGCTATGCCTTTGTCGTGGGGTCTACTACCTTTGCTGCGAGCTCCCGAACAACTACTTAAACCTCTTATGTCTTTACCTTCGCTGCTCTAGCCACCTCCGCCTTTGTCTGTGTTGCTGGTAAGTCACTTGACTTAATCAATGGTGAAGATTAAATCTCCAAAATGACTTAAGTAGTGAAGATTAAATCTCCAAAATGACTTAAGTAGTATCTTGGTGAAAAATTAAATCTCCAAAATAACTAAAGTATCCAAGTCACTTGACTTAATCAATGGTGAAAGATTAAATCTCCAAAATGACTTAAGTAGTATCTTGGTGAAAGATTAAATCTCCAAAATGACTTAAGTAGTATCTTGGTGAAATATTAAATCTCCAAAATGACTTAAGTATCCAAGTCACTTGACTTAATCAATGGTGAAAGATTAAATCTCCAAAATAACTTAAGTATCCTAAGTAACTTAATAAATCAATGGTGAAAGATTAAATCTCCAAAATGACTTAAGCATCCTAAGTAACTTAATCAATCAATGGTGAAAGATTAAATCTCCAAAATGTGAAAGATTAAATCTACAAAATGTCCAAATTGCCTTAAGTAATATCACTAAAGTGAAATAAAATCTTTTAACTTTATAACATTGTAATACCCCTTTGACTTAAGTGAAATAAAATCTCTTTAAATTTATAACATTGTAATACCACTTAAGTGAAATAAAATCTCTTTAACTTTATAACATTGTAATACCACTTAACTTTATAACATTGTAATACCCCTTTGACTTTTTTTTTCCATGAGAAATTAACTCGATATATATTAGGGATATATATCATTTACAATCACAGTGACCAGACTAGTTCAGAGCAGCCATTACATATTCGTCCCGGAGACCCAGCCGGGTTTGACCTCTAGACCTCCTCCCAACCTTGAAGAGAGGAACTGTCTTACCAATCGCGCTGTCTCGCGGGACTAATACCCCTTTGACTTAAGTGAAATAAAATCTCTTTAACTTTACAACATTGTAATAAACTTTATAACACTTAACTTTATAACAGTGTAATACCCCTTTGACTTAAGTGAAATAAAATCTCTTTAACTTTATAACATTGTAATAAACTTTATAACACTTAACTTTATAACATTGTAATAAACTTTATAACACTTAACTTTATAACATTGTAATACCCCTTTGACTTAAGTGAAATAAAATCTCTTTAACTTTATAACATTGTAATACCCTTTGGACTTAAGTGAAATAAAATCTCTTTAACTTTATAACATTGTAATACCACTTAAGTGAAATAAAATCTCATTAACTTTATAACATATTTCACTTTAACTTTATAACATGGTAATACCACTTAAGTGAAATAAAATCTCTTAACTTTATAACATTGTAATACCACTTAACTTTATAACATTGTAATACCCCTTTGACTTAAGTGAAATAAAATCTCTAACACACATACTATGTGTTATAATATAACACACATACTATGTGTGTTATAATCTCTTTAACTTTATAACATTGTAATACCACTTAAGTGAAATAAAATCTCTTTAACTTTATAACATTGTAATACCCCTTTGACTTAAGTGAAATAAAATCTCTTTAACTTTATAACATTGTAATACCATTTAAGTGAAATAAAATTTCTTTAACTTTATAACATTGTAATACTATTTAAGTGAAATAACCCCTTTGACTTAAGTGAAATAAAATCTCTTTAACTTTATAACATTGTAACATCACTTAAGTGAAATAAAATTTCTTTAACTTTATAACATTGTAATACCACTTAAGTCAAATAAAATTTCTTTAACTTTATAACATTGTAATACGATTTAAGTGAAATAAAATTTCTTTAACTTTATAACATTGTAATACTATTTAAGTGAAATAAAATCTCTTTAACTTTATAACATTGTAATACCATTTAACTTTATAACATTGTAATACCACTTAAGTGAAATAAAATCTCTTTAACTTTATAACATTGTAATACTAATAAAATCTCTTTAACTTTATAACATTGTAATACCCCTTTGATTCAAGTGAAATAAAATCTCTTTAACTTTATAACATTGTAATACCGCAAAATAAAATCTCTTTAACTTTATAACATTGTAATACCCATGATTGACTTAAGTGAAATAAAATCTCTTTGACTTTATAACATTGTAATACCCATGTTTGACTTAACTGAAATAAAATCTCTTTGACTTTATAACATTGTAATACCCATGTTTTCCCTTTTGAATATTAAATGATTTATAACATATATGTTATATGTAATACATATAACATATATGTTATATGTAATACATATAACATATATGTTATATGTAATACATATAACATACGTG
>JASDQU010197343.1:0-19505 GCA_032191745.1 Picea mariana | reverse complement strand
AGGGGGTGAATTGGGCAAGTGATTTTGGCTGGCCTATTCTACGGTTGGGAGGAACGTAGCTATTCCCTTTGTCTTCCCATGAACTGGTTCAGATATGTACCCTTTCCTTCTCTGCATGAATGATCTTATATCTGATGTAATATATTTATTAAATCTGAATTGAATTAGTTCCCATTTCTGTTGAATGATTTAGTCACAGTTGTAGTGCGACTATTAAAGTCGGTATGGATACAGTAATCCTGGGTGAAATCTGTCCAAATGAGTGAAGTATGAATCTGATAACATACCTTATGAATCTAATGCTGAGCGACGTTTATGGTTGAGTTAAAATCTGAATGAATACTAGAATTGTTTTTTTTTTATTTGTTACGACAAATCGGAAAAATTGCATGTTTAACATCGGAAGTAGTTGTAGGGAATTCTTTTCCATTTTATTGAAGTTTCCAGTATAGTACCATCTGAATGTAAATAGAGTTGGAGTTAAAGGTTATATATAGGATCGTTATATTTCTGTAAGTCTTTATATTTTGTTGTAAGAAATTATACACAGGGTCCGGTTTGAGGTTTTAATTATATACCTATGAATCCAAAAGTAAACAGGGTCATGGTCAAATATATATAAATACATATTCTTATGTATTACCACTGGAACTAAACTATATGTATTAGAATGGAAAATAAATCTCTATGGTAGTATGGATTAGAAATGGCATCATGCATTTATCAAGTCTCAGTATACACATCCTGAAATTGAAAGTGCAAACTATTACCAGTAAGAAGATCAAGGGCTTGGATTGAATCTGGTTCAAGTCTAATCAATGAATGAGATTACATCTCATAATCTCATTTGGAAACCCACTTTGACTTAAGTTTCCATAGTTTGATTTATGTTCTCTAATTCACTTAACTCAAGTGAATTAAATGTCACTTTATCCTTAAGTGACTAATTTCAGTTTATGACTTAAGTGAATAAAGTCAATGTGAAATTAGAACATAAAGTAAAGGCATGAGGGTTATAGTGTCCCCCTTTGTGTTTAGAGACTCACAAACACAAGGGAACCATTTTCCAAGGTACCCAAATCTCAACAAGCATGGCAATGATGATGCCCTTGGGATGCCAATTGTCAATCATTAATAGGTTGACGAGTTGAGTGGGGTGCAGTTGGACAGGTGAACCTTATGCACTGGATGGATGTTGGTTGGGAACCGTGACATGCATCTATGTTGTACACCAAGAAGAAAGGAATACTCCTCAATACCTTGAGATTCAGAGTAGTGTAATTTCCCGAACTTCTCGCACTCCGAATGGATGGTATCGATAGGGAATATCCCTTGATACCTTAATCATCGGAGGTGAACATAGAGTGCATTGAAAGAAAGTCCGAGTGATGATGGATGTAGGCCCACATGTACTGAATTTCCTCTATGATAGGCTAGGCTAGTGCCACATCAATGCTAGTTTTTTCACCACATCATATGGCACAAGAAACGAGGTGTCACGTGGCAATGCAAGGGATGTTACCTATGTAAACCCGAGAAGTTGGAAAGGTCACAAGTTTTGTTCCAGAGATTTGTTTTGGGTGAATTTATTGTCGTTGGGAAGCTCTTGATGAGTAGAAGACGATGGAACTGTGAAAGAAAGGAAGTAAGATGAAGATGAGCCATCGTCTATATGCAATAGTCATATTTAGAAGTGGATTGATCAAGCTTGTGGCCATTCTTTCCAGTAGGATTTCCTCCCTCCCACCCATATTTATGAGTTTCATTTCATGGTTGACTATATGTTTATGTTAGGGACCTAACCCCTCACATAGGTAGAATAATATATTTCCATGTAATAAAGGTCAATATTAATAGGGCCTAGAAATAAGGAAGAATAAGTCCAATGTAAGAAGACCTAATAGAAGCTTTTGCTTCTATAAGGATCTTCCTCTAGATGGTTCTTTTGATAGAAATATTTAGTATAAATATGAGTCAAGGGTATGGGAACTCTTTTCTTGAATATTATTGTAATAGACCTTTGCTCTGTTGGAGGTTTCCCCCTCAAAGAGGCAAGTGAACATTGCTCTCAGTAATCAAAGTGTTCTTTCTGGTATTATTCTGGCATCATTTTGATATTATTGTGGTGTTGTTCTGGTTATATTGTTGTTCCTCTGCCATTTCTAACTATTTATTTCTGTTCTGCATACTTTTTATATCTGGAATATTACAAGTTGTATCAGAGCACCTTCCTTGGCATAAAATTGTGGGTTAATTTTTTTCAGGGTAGAGACATATTCCAACGTCTTTAAGCTACAAAGATTTGTCGTTACGCACATAAACCCGCGGTTGGGGATTCATACACACAGGAAATACAAGTGGTACTTAAGCACACATGTGTTGGCCACCGTTGTAACCCCTGTTGGTACCCCTTCGAGTGGTAGCACATCAAACATAACCTGTATACGGATCAACATATATCTCCTAAAGACCTCCATAGATAAATCGATCGGTCGCTTGATTGCTATAGTGTCCCTGAGAACAACACTCAGAAATATACTCTCTAGTACCTGGGTAGTTGGGTAGTATGGCTAAGGGCATGGTCTAGTCTCCTTAGTTGGTGCTCTGAGATATTGTGTCGAGTACTATTGTTGGGCCCCACACGTATATCAGAGAGCTATAGCATAGGGAAAACCCTTGTTTGTAGAACCCTTGAATATCTAACCCTTGGGTTGGAAACAAAAACAGAATAGACAAGATCTATTTCGGCACGACTGTGTCTCCTGCATGTGAGTTGCGAAATTTCTACACATTTCTTCCGGTTAAGAATTTGGGCATTTCATCACTGCAGTATTCTTCAGATTGGAGTATAACTCCATAGGAGTAAAAAAAAAAGTCTGGATCCCGTTGGCACCATTATTTGAGACCTATTCCATTGGATTTCTCTTTTCTCCCTTATCATAGTCATACCTATCATTTTTCAGCAAATTGTTTTTCTTGTGGACCCGACCCCCTTCCAACACCCTTATTTCGGATTTACCCCATTGCATTCCACTTGTCGCCCTGATTGTTGTGATACACTTCACCCATAACCCATTTTCTATGTGGTCCCACCCGCCCCTTTTCATGTTCCCTCGTCATCACGGCCCATACCCGTAGCCAAGACTTGGAAGCTCGCTTCACTACCTTGCACTCTGATTTCACAGAAACCCAACAAGAAGTGCGACAAATCAGTGCTAATATTTCCACCATCAATCAAGAGGTGAATTCCTCCATCGCCGCCTCAATTGCGGAACTCAAAGAAGAGCTCAAACAAGACATTACTACCCATCTTGAATCTGTCACTACGATGATTTGTGCCAAGCTGCATATCCCTACAAATCTTTTCGTGTCTGACCCACCTTTGCACACCGAATGTGAAACTTCCTCTCATTCCCAAAATTTTCAGCCCCATCACTTTCAGCATGACCTACGCCTTCCGCGTGTGGATGTGACCAAATTTGATGGATCATATCTGACTGGCTGGGTAACTCAAATGGATTTTTTTTTCTCTTTGTATGGCATTACGGATGAGTTGACCAAACTCCGATATGGTGTTTTCCATCTAGATCAAGAATGTTGGCAATGGAGAAAAAATGCCCGCCAAGGGTATGTGGCTTGGACACACTTTGTGGCAGAGCTTTATGAACACTTTGACATTGATACCAACCATTTAGGTCGTTTGACAAAGTTGAAACAATCTGGCACTGTGGAAGACTTTATAGCTTCTTTTGAGAGACTGGATTTTCGTACAGAGGGCATGTCTGATGTTTTTTTCTGAAAATTCTTTATCAGTGGCCTCAAGGATGAAATTCATGCTCATGTCCTCATGGCTCAGGCTCAAAGTTGGGTGGAAGCTACTAAAAGTGCTAAGGAAACACAACAAGTTGTCTCTTCTCAAAACATAAAACCCTCTTTTATTCCTTGCACTAAACCAGTAACTCCCACTCCTCCTTCTACTCCACTAAAGATCCAGAAATTGACTAGGGTTGAAATCGTTGAACGCCAACTCAAAGGCCTTTGTTATAATTGTGATGACAAATATTTTCCGGGACACAAGTGTAAGGAACAAAGTATTTTTATGGCCATCTCGGAGGATGTTTCAGAAGAGGATGTTGAGGCTCACCTTGTGTCTGTGTCACCTGAACCCACTGACATAACCCCTCCATCAGACCCTCTTAAAGTATAACCGGTCATTTCCCTAAATAATCTCACTAGCTTCTCTGCTCCCCAAACCCTCAAGCTAATTGGTTAAATCAAGCACAGGAAGGTCATCATTCTTGTTGATAGTGGAAGCACCCATAATTTTATTCATCGCCGCATTTCCCAAGAAACTAATTGCTATATCTGTGCAATAAATAATTTCCAAATCATGATCGCCAATGGTGGGTCCATGAAATGTGGAGGGCATTGTGAAAATGTGCATCTCCAAATTGGTGACTACTACTTGAAATCTCATGTGTTTTCTATCGACATGGGCGGTTGTGACATTGTGTTGGGTGTAGAATGGATAAGGACTTTGGGTCCCATTCTCATGGATTTTAAGGAATTAACCATGCAATTCAACCAAGAGGGCCAAAAATATAAGTTACAAGGCATCATTGCCAGTTCCCCAGAGATCATTAGTTCCCATCACATGGAAAAGTTTCTCAAAAAAGGTCATTCTGGCATTATTGCCCAACTCCATGCCATACAAGCAACTGAGACACCCTCTATGCCGCAGGACCTCCAAGCCATCCTCTCTAAACATAAAGTGGTTTTTTCCACTTTCCAGAGACTCCCTCCTTCCCATGGTGTTCATGATTATTCCATTCCCCTTGTCCTAGGAAACCTTCCTCCCAATATTCGTCCTTATCGTCACCCCTTTTCCCCAAAAAATGAAATTGAGAAAATGGCTCAAGAACTGCTCAACGCAGGTGTTATCCACCCTAGTACGAGGCCCCACTCTTATCCTGTGTTCATGGTCCTTAAGAAAGAAGTTTCTTGGCGCATGTGTCCCGACTTCCACTCCCTCAACAAACTCACCATTAAAGACAAATTTCCCATTCCTGTCATTGATGACCTCTTGGATGAATTAAGTGGTGCCGAGTTCTTTACTAAACTTGATCTTCGTTCTAGATACCACTAGATCTATATGAAAGAGGCAGACATTCCTAAGACTTCCTTTAGAACTAATTGGTGACGATTAAAAATCACAATGAATTGTTTGGCCCACAAAGTGTTGCTAAATACTATTATTATAAAACTAATAGGATAAATAATACTAGTAGGTGGGACCCCCTTGTAGATTGGAGATAAGATCTGGTTCTTATTGATGTTGTGTTTTTGTTCAACACTACTTACATGGTTGATGAGATCTTGTTTTATTGGCGATGGATAAAGATTATTATGTGTTGGTTCTAATTGCGACAATTGGGTGATAAATGAGACATGCTATGTGTTTCTTTTCTACTGCTCTAAGCTCAAATTTTATGTTACAACAACCATGTTGTCTATTGTTGCCATTGTTATCTGTGCTTGGATTCGTTACTATGACACCTGCACAATAAACACATTAGCAACAACACATAAGAGAAATTGAAAGAAAATAAAGGCAACCTAAGCAAAATGCAAAGGGAAGAAATCTAACTATGCTCTTATACTACACTACATGCATCGAAATTTAAGTGATTGTTGTTATCCTAGCTAATGGTTATGTGATTTTATTGAGTTATATGAAGTGGTGATTATTTTATGGCATAAGTTTGATATGGGCCATGCTATTGGTTTTAATGGGTGATGGTTTTGATACATGGTTTAATTAATTGAGTTAATGGAAGCTTGATGGTGTGTACTAAGGAGTTAATTGACTAAGGGTGGAGGTGACATGCATTTACTGCACATCACCCTTACTTGTTCCACTGGCCACCACCCTAGTCGGGCTATTGTTCAACTGTGTTGCTGTGGTCAGGCTCTGAATTTCGAGGAGAGGGAGAATCACTTAGCCAATTCGTGTTTTTAAGGGCTCTTGGTTGCAGGTATGTCTTTTTGGCCATCCATGAGTCTACTCTGGTTATGAAATAGATATTGGCTTGGATGTTTGGGTTTATGCTTTCCTTGAGTGCAAAAACTGTATTATTTGGTGACTTTTTTCTGGAATGAATCGTTGGTGTTTTTTTTTTTTCAATGAAGTTTGAAGTCATAGAGTTATCAGTCGTTCTGAGTATTGGCAACCATAAAGGCTCTCTGTCATTCTTGATGGTTTTAGTCGGAGGGTTTTCATTTTTTTTAGAGTGGTTGGCTGTCTCCATGCCTTCGTTTTCCATACCCAGTCTTTTGTTGTTATGGGGTTTTGAACGCATTGTGTCACTACGCTTTGCTTTCACTTGGGTATGAGTTCATTCATGTCATGCAGGAGGTTGTGATGAATGTTTTCCAAGGGGCTTGCTTAATGTGACCATTATGTCTCGACCCTGTATTGTCTCGACATTCTTGGGTTGATTGGGAAGGTCGCAAGGGTTATACCCTACGTTTTTTAGTTGTCGCTACAGAATCAAAATGGGACCTTGCCCCTCTGTTCATAGTCTCCTCTATCACAAGATTGTCACCTTGTCTGCAAAGACGTTTATGCTATAACCTGTGCGTTCACCATTGGTCTCAAAGGTTTTCATCTGTTGTCGGGAGTCGACCCCATGCCTCCCTGTGTTGGTCCACAGGGCCAATCCTTGATTACTACAAGCTCAGTTTTGATAAAGGGAACGCTTTATGTCATGTTGGATACATGGTCGATGGTTATAGGTTGGTGATGTATTGTCGATAATGTTCTATTGCGGACTCGTCTCTGTTGATTAGCCTAACAGTGGTTTCAGTTTATAGTCACTGAAATTGGTTATTATGACAGTCAATTTGTTAAGCTCAACATTGAAGTTGGTTGATTAGAAAATGGGGTTGATACACGGTCATTGTCCGTTGCATTGGGATTATTGAAGTGTTAACTAGGCATTAGTTCCTATTGATTGATGCACAATGACTCTTCGCGTGTGATGCATTGGTATGAGTGGTGTTCCTACAACATGAATCAATGATTACTGTAACTATGTGTTTTTAATGGCCAAATGGTTATTGCATTCAGGGTGTTTATGGCATTGCTATCCATTGTATATGTATGGTTATTAAATTGTGTCGTCAAGGATGGGCACAAGTTTTACACAATATGGTTTTGGTTGCAGTTCGATTGATTTGAGCAATATTGTTGTTGCCTCCTTGTGTTGGATTGATAGCTTGACATTTTAAATTTTTAGAGTAAAAAAAAATTGGACTTGTACAGTCATAGAAATACACTTGCGTTTGTTCGTGGTTTGTGTTTTCTACAACGTAGCGTGAGTTGGGGGTGGTGATTGTTGTCTGTGTGTTTAAATGGCAAGTCAAGATCTTGTAAATTTGCATATGAATTGTGGTGTCAGCTGTCCACTCTGTATGTTAAATGAATACCATACTTTTTAACAGTGATAGGCATTGGTGTCGTGACAATATAACTTCATTGCAATTCAATTATTGAATGATTAAAAGACAAAATTGAGCACGACATTTGAGTTTGCATTTGATGATTGGAATAGTTCGTGGGCAGTGGTTGATTTTGATGTTGAACAGAGTGTAAATAGTTTATTTTTTATACATTTGGGAATTGTCATAAGATGTTGAATGGATAAATAAGATGAACAAATCCCCTCTACAGATTGTTGTGTAATGCATATTGTCTTGTTTGATGACACTGTGTTAAGTATTTGATTTCAAACAATGAGCAAGTTAATGCCTAGAGTTGTTTGAATTACGCACAGTAGTGATTTTTTTGGGACACAGTGGTCATTTGGTTGTGTTAATTCCTCTTACAGAATGGTTTTATGGATTACTTAATTAATTTTATGAACAATAATTGCTCTCTTTCCCTACCATTATTTCTCTTTCCGCTAATTACAACCCCCTCTCCTACCCACATTCATTTTTCACTCCCTGTTCTAAAATTAATTACAGTGAAGAAATTTTGTGTATTGAATTAGTTTAAAGTCGTTGGATTACAGTGGTGTTTTCTTTGGTTTGTGTTACAGTTGATTGTTTGTGGTCTTTGAGAATTAACCATGTTCTTTTCCCCCTCATTTAATCATTTTTCGCTAAATACAAGCACCTCGCATGTCCCAGGACCTTTGTTCACCCCCTGCTCATTGACAACAATTAAACAATTTTTATGGATTGTATTGCATGAGCCTGATATGTGCCGAGCCAAAATCTATTTCATATTTTTAAAGAGTTATCATGTATGGTTGTTTAAAATACTATTTTCTAATTCATCATGCATGTCGAAATGAGTTTTTTCAACCGAGGTAGCCATAGCAGAGGCAATCGAGGGAGAGGTAATTGGACCAGAGACCCAAGAAGGCCAAGGTTCTCCATACATTTTGATGTGAACTCACAAGAGCTTGGCCAGTTGTTTCAGGCCGGATTTTTCAATTGGATTGGGTAAGGAATGGTCCAACCTAGGCCTGAAAGGCCTCCTTTCCAAGCTCCACAAGCCCTTGGTATTCCTGTGCCCCCTCATGTCTCATTGCAACCTGAGGTTCCCGAAAACGACGGATAGCAAGAGATTGTCCACCCGACAGTCTCCCAACATCGTGGCTGGCCCAATTTATCCCTACCTACTCCCCCGCCTATTAATCCCATTGTCCAAGTTGTACCTGTTCACTCACCAGTTTAGTCCTCTCATGCTAGCAGAAGGTTGAAAACTGAGGCCCACCATGCCCTTGACAAAGGAAAATCCACTACTGCCCCTTCCTCACCCTCCAATGGCTCTCACAAATCCATGTCTTCTTGAATGCATTTGAGGGATGATTGTTCTCACGTGATCAACAAGATTATTCCTAAAGTCTCAATGCGTCCAAAGGAAAATTCAAGAAAATCAAAGGGTGACAGCAACAATCAAGAAAATATTGCATCTCAGAGTGGGAAATATGGCTTTTGAGTTTCTTTTATTTTATCTATTGTTGATGACAGTTGACTTCAGGAATTTTTGAACAACATCTTTTATATCTTGGATATATGAGTAATGCATTTTTTAAAACAATGTCAAATATAAATGAGATAAATTGTCAAATGTGCATGTGGTGATGGGAGTCACAAGGAGAGTTGTTCTTGCTTAATTGACTAGTTATGTTATAATTGTTAAGAGCTAAATGGGAGTTACAAGTGGTCCCACCTACTAGTTATTATTTATTTAAAACCCTTATTATGATTTATTACCTTTCCTCTCTTAACTAAAAAGTTGGTTGAGTTTTAGTTAACTTAACTAATGAGTTGGTTCAACTACTTCAACCAATTCTAATTTTCTTAAAGGAAAAAGGAAAGGGATGAACAAGAGGAGGATGGAAGGAGAATCATACTAAGCTTTGCTCTTTGAGTTTATGTTGAGATAGTTCAGTTTTCATTCATTCCTTAATTTATCACAAGCCTAATTCTCTTTTATGATAGCAAGGTCTTATTGTAGACAACAACATTCAGGGCTGGATTACATCATTCAGACACTTGTTTTTCAGAGGTGTTGATCTATCTTTGATAGTCTGTGTAGACTTATCTATTTGTGAATTAGTTTTCATGACTGATAAAGGCTATTGTGCAGAGTCGAGTGGGAAAAAATATGTGGCAAGCTTATCCAACTTTTAGAGTTTAGTTTTGATTTTCTGTCAGAGGTCCTTTTGTATGTTCCATTAGGGATGTCTAAGTTTGACTTTGGTCCTAAATTTCTGCATGAAATTTTGTAAAGAGAGTGACTCTTTGGTGAATTGGAATGAAATAAATGATTTCTTTATGTCTCATCTGTCTTGATTATCATCTTGGTGTATTTACTTCTGTCTCTACATTTATTTTAGCAACTGTTATATTCAGAAAATCATATAAAAAGTGAATTTCCAACAAGCTTTTTATTTATAAAAGACTAGCCTAAGTACTTGTAATTAATACTTGTGAGTTAGGATGATATTTTTGTTGGCTATAAACATAGGGTGATATTCCTGTCTATTTTTCTTTAGCCAAGAAAAATCTGAAAATGCTTGAGTAAGATCATTTCATATCTTTTCCTCAACATTAATTTGGCGACCATATTGGGGAGATCTTTGATATTGATTCCTTGACTTTTTTATTTCTTAATGACTGTGCCTGTTGCAAGGCAGCCCAATATTAAGCCCGATCTTCTAGATCAGACCAACATTGCTTTGAGATTTTTTAACACCATTTTAGACACTGCCAATACCCGTGCTGAGCTTAACCATTCTTGGGAAGAAATTGAATGAGATATTAGTGCTCAAGAACGATTGGAAGCTAGACATAGACAACCTAGAAATCAACAATAACTTTCTTGTTTCTTCAATATTGGCCTTTCTTTCATGTCCTTAGACTCTTGTGCTTCTAGAATAAGAAGAGCCTTGTCACCTGAAATCAATCCTATTGCTGAAATAGGAAGAAAGAAAGTTGTGTTATATGCCCAACAAAGTGCTCTAAGGAGAACTTTGTCTGATTCATCCAGTTCATCTTTCTTTTCGTCATCTATCATCCACAAGATGGAATCTAGTGGTGGATCTGGTGGCACTAGAGGTGTTTCCTCCTCTCAGGCTTCATCTTCATCAGTGATTGGTAGCTTATATAGCCATCATATCCCTGTTCAATCTACCACAAATCCTACCAAATTCATTAAAAAGTATGGGATTTTTCAGTTTGAAGAAGACGTCACAACCATGCCATGGCATGTGTCCTCTCCTCTTAACTTAGCACCTGCTACTTGTCCACTCCCTAAGTTCAAGGAGCATCTTCCTAAGTTCTCGAGAAATAACACTATCACTACAAATGAACACCTGGTGGCATTTTCTAATGCTTGTCATAACATAGGGGCTAATGGAAATGATACTTGCACGCGCTTATTCATAAATTCCTTGGAAGGAAAGGATGTGGCCGACTTCTTTGACCTTCCTCCTAAGATTATGTCTACTTGGGAGGAGTTAATATATTGGTTCAAATCCACTTATGTGAAATCTAAAAGCCCATCAGAGAAGTTATAGGAGTATAATAACGTTACCTATAAGGATGGTGAGACCATCAAGTCTTTCAACTTGTGTTTCACCAAGTTATACAATCAAATCCCCAAACTTATCCACCTTTAGAACCAAGCTGATTTCATGCATTACTACAATGCATTTCCTTCCCTCTACCGTCATAGGCTTGAGGAAAAATCCATTGATAATCCCGGTTCCACTCTGCATACTTGTTCAGAGTATGAATAACAACTTGAAATAATAGGTCTTTCCCAGGGAGAATTAGTTAGACAGACAGACATGTCTTCCCTCTTACAACTAGTCCAAGATATGAACAATCTTATGATAGCATTCGAGCGAAGGGGGACTACCTCACCTCTCACCCCTGGAGCTTCATCCTCTTCCGCGAACCCCTTTAGAAATCCAATTGATAACAATTTTTAGCCTAAGGATTTTTCCTCGAAGCTGGTGTAACTTATGCGAGGAACACCACGAGGAATCCATATGCGAGGTAAGGAAGACTGCCAGAGATAAGATCTTTAGTAAAATTCCAGAAGCTACTATTGTTTTCCTAGATTTTGCAGAGCCAGAGGATGTCATGGTCATCAATACTAGGAACAAAGCTAATGCTCCCAAGGGAAACTTTGACCCTCCTCGCAATTCATCTAGCCCAAGCTCATCCTCACCCGCTGCTATTGTTCAGGTTCCTAAAGTTCCTGATAGTCAAGGGACATCTCCCATCTTCCAAATACAATATCTTGAACCAATTGGCCAACATCAAAGCATATGAAACCCTTTTGGACATGGTTGTCGTTCCTTAACAACGGATGCATCTAAAACAATTCATGGAAGGAAAAGCTTCCGTTGTAGCCAATCTTTCTGAAGAGGTGAACAAAGAGGATTTAGTTGTAAATAAAATAGGTGTACATAACTTTAGATACCCTGTAAAAAATCCCCCTTTTTATATTTCTGTAAATATTATGGATAAGATTGCCCATTCTTGCCTCATTGATGGTGGTTCGGGCCCAAGTGTGATGTCAGAGATTATTGTGGAAGAGATAGGATTATCTTTTACAAATGAAAATTCCAGAAGCATGCTCTCCTATAAAAGCCTACAAAAAACAACCATAGGCGAGATTAAGGATGTGACCTTATTTCTATGCACTCATCCTAAACATTAAGGTAATTGATATGCATGTAAGCAATTATTCAATTATCTTGGGAAGAGATTGACAAGCCTTAACAGGTGGATACCTCTCACTCGACAGGACACATTTATCCATACCTCAGAATGGTAAGAACATTATAGTCCTTAGAGAGGGAAGGATTTCACCCTTCATAGAGAGTGTTCCTCAATCTAGTGCAAACTTCATTGAAGAGGACCTAGGAGTTTATTCCATCTTCGTAGAGGAGGATAATATTCCTTTGGAATGAATCGATTTAGATGATGATTTGTGGCACGTGCACTTTGATGGTTCACGCTCTAATGAAGGTAATGGGGTTGGCATTATCTTGGTTTCCCCTGTAGGAAAAATTCATAAAATGTTTTACAGGTTGGAGTTTGCTTGCACAAACAATGTCACTGAATTCGGAGATTTATTATTAGGCATTGAAAGCGCCCTTAATCTTGGCTGTGGTCACCTTTCAGTTTTTGGAGATTCTGAGCTTGTTGTGAACATGATATGTAAGGTATGCTCTCCTAGCAACGAGTTGATGGAACGATACACCCAAACTGTTTGGGAGCTTATCTCGAACCTTTTATCTTTCAACATTACTATTGTTAAGAGGGAGTTGAATTCAATGGTTGATTGGTTAGCTTTCTTTGCAACTTCTTCTAATCAACAATATTTTCCTCACAGGCCTGATTGTTCCTTTCAATCTCTATATCGTTCACATATCCCAAACAATGTAGAATCTTGGCGGGCCTTCCCTAATGATGGGAGCATTTGTGGTTTCATTCAAGATGAACCTCTTAAGCCCAAGGAAATGACATCCATAGAATACGACAAGATTCCAAAGGGCTTGACTCCTCTTGAGAGTTTGTCTTCATTGGGTGATGTAGGAAATAAAGAGAAAAGAAGAGAAGGGGAGTCAAGAAAGAAGGTGGATCAAACCATCTCCATGAACATTAGGGCACTTGAATCTTCAACGAATGTTAAAATAAATGTCCAATGTTTTGATAAAGAAGAAATGAGGTTTGCCAAGCTACTTGGTGGATTTCAAAATGTTTTTGCTTGGTCTTATGAGGATCTTCATGGTTTTGATCCTGGTCTTATTCAACATACTATGGAACCAGCAAGGCAAAGACAAAGAATTATTAACTCTGCACTTAATGCAACTGTTCAAAGGGAGTTGAGAAAATTCTTAAAGGTTGGGATCATTTTTCCAGTCCACTCTGAATGGGTTTCCAATTGGGTGCCTGTTTCAAAGACCGTTGATCGTATTAGAACCTGCTTTAGTTTTTGCACTTTCAGTCAAGCTATTATAGGAAATCCTTTTCCTCCCCTCGGTATAGGAATAATTCTGTAGTAGGTTGTAGAGTCACAGTTGAGGCCCTTACTTGACAAAATTCTGGGTTATAATAAAGTCAAGGTAAAAGGGGCAGATGTTCACAAAACTACTTTTATCACTAATTGTGGTACTATGTCTTATAAATGAGTGCCTTCGGGATTATCTAATGCAAGTACCACTTTTAAAATACCTATCCACACTACTCTTGATTAATTGATCAGCATCCACATCTACCTTGATGATCTAATCATATGTGTTAAAAGGCTGATAATTACCTCGGAGTTCCAAGTGTTAATTCTGGGTCCTTTCAAAATTGCTTTTGTCCTGGATACTAACTCTTACATTCTACGGGATTTACTGAAGAAAATATTTTCCTACAGCACTAATGGTTCTCACGTTGAGCATCGCAAGGGACCAACGTGAAAAGTCCTAATGTTGTTCGATTTTTCTCTACACTAGTAGCCTAGTTTTGTTTTCCTTTTTGTGTTATTTCTTTTCTGCCTTACAATAGTCTGATTTCTGCTTTATGTTTTAATTTTTCCTACTTCTTTTATGTCCCGTCATTAATTTCTGTTGGTTGATTTTTGCAAATTTAATTCTGTCATGATTTTATTTCTTACTATCTTCTAGTTTAGTTTGGTCAAAATAGGATGATTGGATCAGTTCTGCCACAGTGACACTCTTGAAAAGAATTGTTAGTCAATAGCAATCATATTACATAGTTGTTGCGATGTTTCCCCTGAAGCATACTTGAATTTCCTATCTACTTTCACTGTTGTTTTACAAAGAGATTGGTTATCTCTTGCTTCTTCTTGCTATTTCTCCATCCCTTTGAGATTTTAAAGAGCAAATCTGTCATTTTTCTCCTTGAAGTAAAGAGCAGATTCCGGTTGAATGATTATGCATACAGTGGTAAAACCCCTCATACTTAACACTTTTCATGAGTTATTCCCAAATTCTCGATCATTTTTCCATTAAATCCACTCACTTGCCCCTATTGCATAATCTTCCTAGTTATATCTTCTTGACCTGTTGTTCTTGGTCTGTGAAACCATGAGTTATGAGTTCTAAATCTATTGGAAACAAATTTCCTTATGGAGTCGCCATTTTGTTGATGATTAAAAATCACAACGAAGTTTTTGGCCCACAAAGTGTTGCTAAAGCCTATTATTATAAAGCTAATAGGATAAATAATACTAGCAGGTGGGACCCCCTTGTAGATTGGAGATCAGTTCTGGTTCTTATTGATGTTGTGCTACTGTTCGACACTGCTTACATGGTTGATGAGATCTTGTTTTATTGGTGATGGATAAAGCTTATTATGTGTTGGTTCTAATTGCGGAAATTGGGTGATAAATGAGACATGCTATGTGTTTATTTTCTATTTCTCTAAGCTCAAATTTTATGTTACAACGTCCATGTTGTCTATTGTTTCCATTGCTATCTGTGCTTGGATTCGTTACTATGACACCTGCACAATAAACACGTTAGAAACAACACATAAGAGAAATTGAAAGAAAATAAAGGCAACCTAAGCAAAATGCAAAGGGAAGAAATCTAACTATGCTCTTATACGACACTACATGCATCAAAATTTAAGTGATTGTTGTTATCCTAGCTAATGGTTATGCAATTTGATTGAGTTATATGAAGTGGTGATTATGTTATGGCATAAGTTTGATATGGGACGTGCTATTGGTTTTAATGGGTGATGGTTTCGATACATGGTTTAATTAATTGAGTTAATGGAAGCTTGCTAGTGTGTACTGAGGAGTTAATTGACTAAGGGTGGAGGCGACGTGGATTTACTGCACATCACCCTTACTTGTTCCACTGGACTCCACCCTAGTCAGTCTATTTTTCAACTGTGTTGTTGTGGTTAGGCTCCGACTTTCGAGCAGAGGGAGAACCACTCATCCAATTCATGTTTTTAAGGGCTCTTGGTTGCAGGTATGTCTTTTTGTCCATCCATGAGTCTGCTCTAGTTATGAAATATATATTGGCTCGAATGTTTGGGTTTATGCTTTCCTTAAGTATAGCAACTGTGTTATTTGGTGACTTTTTCTGGAATGAATCGTTGGTGTTTTGTTTTTTGCAATGAATTTTGAAGTCACAGAGTTATCGGTCATTCTAAGTATTGGCATCCATAAAGGCTCTCTGTCATTCTTAATGGTTTTAGTTAGAGGGTTTACATTTGTTTTAGAGTGGCTGGTTGTATCCACGCCTTCGTTTTCCATACCTAGTCTTTTGTTGTTATGGGGTTTTGAACACATTGTGTCACTACGCTTTGCTTCACTTGGGTATGAGTGCGTTCATGTCACGCAGGAGGTTGTGATG
This sequence comes from Picea mariana, assembly GCA_032191745.1. Lineage (NCBI taxonomy): Eukaryota > Viridiplantae > Streptophyta > Pinopsida > Pinales > Pinaceae > Picea > Picea mariana. The sequence continues at coordinate 3,588 of JASDQU010197343.1, read as the reverse complement.
GTTGTTTCCCAAGGGGCTTGCTTAATGTGACCGATATGTCTCAGACCCGTCTTGTCTTGGAATTCTTAGGTTGATTGGGAAGGCCGCAAGGGTTATACCTTGCATTTTCTAGTTGTTGTTGCAGAATCAAAATGGGACCTTGCCCCTCTGTTCATAGTCTCCTCTATCACCAGATTGTCACCTTGTATGCGAAGATGTTTGTGGTATAACCTGTGCGTTCACCATTGGTCTCAGAGGTTTTCATATGTTGTCAGGAATCGACCCATGCCTCCTTGTGTTGGACCACATGGCCAATCCTTGATTACTACAAGCTTAGTTTTGATAAAGGGAACCCTTTATGTCATGTTGGATACATGGTCGATGGTTATATGTTGGTGATGCATTGTCGATAATGTTCTATTGTCAACTCGTCTTTGTTGATTATCCTAACAATGGTTTCGGTTATAGTCACTGAAATTGGTTATTATGACAGTCAATTTGTTAAGCTCAACATTGAAGTTGGTTGATTAGAAAATGGGGTTGATACATGGTCACTGTCTATTGCATTGGGATTATTGAAGTGTTAATTAGGCATTAGTTCCAATTTATTGATGCACAACGACTCTTCGCGCATGATGCATTGGTATGAGTGGTGTTCCTACATCATGAATCAATGATTACTGTAACTATGTGTTTTTAATGGCCAAATGGTTATTGCATTTAGGGTGTTTATGGAATTGTTATCCACTGTATATGAATGGTTATTCAATTGCGTTTTCAAGGATGGGAACAAGTTTTACATAGTATGGTTTTGGTTGCAGTTCGATTGATTTGAGCAATATTGTTGTTGCCTCCTTGTGTTGGATTGATAGCTCGATATTTTAAATTTTTAGAGTCAAAGAAAATTGGACTTGTACAATCACATAAATACACTTGTGTTTGGTCTTGGTTTGTGTTTTCTACAGTGTAGCTTGAGTTGGGGGTGGTGATTGTTGTCTGTGTGTTTAAATGGCAAGTCAGGATCTTGCAAATTTGCATATGAGTTGCGGTGTCAATTGTCCACTCTCTATGTTAAATGAATACCATACTTTTTAACAGTGATAGGCACTGGTGTTGTGACAGTATAAATTCATTGGAATTTAATTATTGAATGATTAAAAGACAAAATTGAGCACGACATTTGAGTTTGAATTTGATGATTGGAATAGTTCGTGGGCAGTGGTTGATTTTGATGTTGAACAGAGTGGAAATAGTTTATTGTTTATACATTTGGGAATTGTTATAAGATGTTGAATGGATAAATAAGAGGAACAAAACCCCTCTATAGATTGTTGTGTAATGCATATTGTCTTGTTTGATGACACTGTGTTAAGTATTTGATTTCAAACAGTGAGAAAGTTAGTGCCTAGAGTTGTTTGAATTACACACAATAGTGGTTTTTTTGGGGCACAATGGTCATTTGGTTGGTGTTAATTCCTCTTACAGAATGGTTTTATGGATTACTTAATTAATTTTATGAACATTATTTGCTCTCTTTCCCTACCATTATTTCACTTTCCTCTAATTACAACCCCCTCGCCTTCCCACATTCATTTTTCACTCCCTGTTCTAAAATTAATTACAGTTAAGAAAAATTATGTATTGAAGCAGTTTAAAGTCGTTGCATTACAGTGGTGTTTTCTTTGTTTTGCGTTATAGTTGATTGCTTGTGGTCTTTGAGAAGTAACCATTTTCTTTTTCCCCTCATTTAATCATTTTTCACTAAATACAAGCCCCTCTCATATCCCAGGACCTTTGTTCACCCCCTGCTCATTGACAACAATTAAACAATTTTTATGGATTGGATTGCATGAGCCTGATATGTTCCGAGCCAAAATCTATTTCATATTTTTAAAGAGTTATCATGTATGGTTGTTTAAAAGACTATTTTCTATTCCATCATGCATGCCAAAATGAGTTTTTTTAGTATAGGTAGCCATGGCAGAGGAAACCGAGGGAGAGGTAATTGGAACAGAGGCCCAAGAAGGCCAAGGTTCTCCATACATTTTGATGCAAACTCACAAGATCTTGGTCGGTTGTTTCATGCCGGATTTTTCAATTGGATTGGGAAAGGAATGGTCTAACCTAGGCCTGAAAGGCCTCCTTTCCAAGCTCCACAAGCCCCTGGTATTCCCATTCCCCCTCATGTCTCATTGCAACCCGAGGTTCCTGAAAACAATGGATGGCAAGAGATTGTCCACCCGACAGTCTCCCAACATCGTGGCTGGCCCAATTTATCCCTACCTACTCCCCTGCCTATTAACCCTATTGTTCAAGTTGCACCTATTCACTCACTAGTTCAGTCCTCTCATGCTAGAAAAAGGTTAAAAACTGAGGCCCACCATTCCCTTGACAACAGAAAAACCACTACTGCCCCTTACTCACCCTCCAATGGCTATGATGGATCTGTGTCTTCCCAGATGCATTTGAGGGACGATTGTTCTCACGTGATCAACGAGATTAGGCCTAAAGGCTTAGCACAACCAAAGTCAAATTCAGGAAAATCAAAGGGTGACAACAACAATCAAGGAAAGATTGCATCTCAGAGTGGGAAATATGGATTTTGAGTTTCTTTTATTTTATCTATTGTTGATGACAGTTGACTTCAATAATGTTTGGACAACATGTTTTATATTTTGGATATATGAGCAATGCATTTTTGAAAACAATGTCAAATATAAATGAGATAAATTGTCAAATGTGCATGTGATGATGGGAGTCACAAGGAGATTTGTTCTTGCTTAATTGACTAGTTATGTTATAATTGTTAAGAGCTAAATGGGAGTTACAAGGGGTCCCACATACTAGTTATTATTTATTTAAAACCCTTATTATGATTTATTACATTTATTCCCTTAACTAAAAATTTGGTTGAGTTTTAGTTAACTTAACTAATGAGTTGGTTCAACTACTTCAACCAATTCTAATTTGCTTAAAGGAAAAAGGAAATGGAGGGACAAGAGGAGGATGGAAGGAGAAGCATACTAAGGTTTTCTCTTTGATTTTATGTTGAGATAGTTCAGTTTTCATTAATTCCTTAATTTATCACAAGCCTAATTCTCTTTTATGATAGTAGGGTCTTATTGTAGACAACAACATTCAGGGTTGAATTACATCATTCAAACACTTGTTTTTCAGAGGTGTTGATCTATCTTTGATAGTCTGTGTAGACTTGTATGTTTGTGAATTAGTTTTCATGACTGACAAAGGCTATTGTGCAGACTCGAGTGGGAAACAATATGTGGCAAGTTGATCCAAGTTTTAGAGTTCAATTTTGATTTTCTGCCAGAGGTCCTTTTGTATGTTCCATCGGGGATGTCTAAGTTTGACTTTGGTCCTAAATTTCTGCATTAAATTTTGTAAAGAGAGTGACTCTTTGGTGAATTGGAATGAAATAAAGGATTTCTTTATGTCTCATCTATCTTGATTATCATCTTGGTGTATTTACTTATGTCTCTACATTTATTTCAGCAATTGTTATATTCAGAAAATCATATAAAAAGTGAATTCCCAACAATCTTTTTGTTTATAAAAGACTAGCCTAAGAACTCGTAATTAATACTTGTGAGT
>JASDQU010197341.1:8424-19365 GCA_032191745.1 Picea mariana | reverse complement strand
CTCCCACGTATTGTTTTTCTCATTCTGATCAAGTTCATCATTCATTGCTTTAACCCAATGGTCATCTTTGCTGGCTTCATTAAAATTCTTGGGTTCCAGCATGGATATGAAATTTGTATGTGATTGTCCAGTGTTTTTGATTATCTTTCTCCTAGTTTGTACACCTTTGTCTTTTTCACCAATTATCTGACTTGCAGGATGATTCTTTTGAGTGATTCTGGAGGAGGAATTTGAAGTTGTCTGCTGATTTGAGTCTGTCTGAGTATCTGTGTCTTCATCTGATTCAGAGTCTTCATTTTCTGATTCTTGGACCTGTTCATCTTCATCTTTAGCTATTCCTCTGTAGAAGACTCATTATTGTACACTTGTCTTGCTGGGATTCCTTCATCAACTTTTATGTCAATACAGTCAACCATTTTACGTAGCCTCTTATTATAGCATCTGTATCCTTTACTGTTTGTAGCATACCCTAAGAATATACCTTCATCAGCCCTGTCATCATATCTGCCAAGGTTCTCATCATTATTCTTTATGTAACATTTACTCCCAAAGACTTTGAAGTGTTTGATTGAAGCAGGTATCCCATACCACAGTTCATAAGGTGTCTTGTCACTTTGTGGTCTAAGGTGGGCTTTGTTAAGAACATGGATTGTTGTGTGTATTTCTTCTACCCAGTAGGTTTGACCAATGTTCTTCTCATTCATCATTGACCTGTCCATTTGTTGCACTGTTCTATTTTTCCTCTCAACTACTCTATTTTGTTGTGGAGTTCTTGGGATTGTGTATTCTCTCTTGATCCCATGCTTATCACATAATTCCTTGAAATCACTAGACATAAATTCTCCTCCTTTGTCTAATCTTACTACCTTTAACCTCTTGCCTGTTTGATTCTCAGTTAAAGCCTTAAATATTTTAAACTTCCCAAATGCTTCATCTTTTTCCTTGAGAAAGGCAACCCAGGTAAGTCTGGAGTAATCATCAATAATCATCATAAAGTAGTTTTCTTTCCCTGTGCCTTCCTGTCTTGATGGTCCACATAAATCCATATGAACTAGTTGGAGTGGTTTCTCTGTTGAAGTAGAGCTCTTGGACTTAAACTGTGTCCTGGTTATCTTTCCTAATTGGCAGGGTTTACAAATAGAATCTTGGGGCTTTGATATTCTTGGAAGATCTTTTACTGCCTCAAGATTTTTGAGCTTGATTAAGTGGTCAAAGTTTAGATGTCCAAGTCTCCTATGCCATAACCAGCTTTCATCATGTTTTCTTAGATGACACTCTTCTCTATCTTCTTTCAGCACATATACATTATTTTTTGTCCTAATGCCTTTGGCCACCACTTGTCCTGAGTTTTCAGACTTTATCTTACAGTCCTTAGATGTGAACACCACTTCACATCCTCTGTCACACATTTGACTTACACTGAGAAGATTATGTTTCAGCCCATCTAGAAGCATAACATCTTGGGATTTTCCTTTTCCATTACTTAAACTCACCATCCCTTTACCCTTTATTTTACCTGGAGCATCATTTCCAAAGGTTACGTTTCCTGATTTTCTTTCACTTAGAGATAGAAACTTACCTTTGTCTCCCATCATATGTTTGGAGCATCCAATGTCTATATACCAAGGTTTCGTTTGTCTTTGAGTTGATAACACTAATCAACAATTGTCACTTTATTTCTTCTTCCAAACCTTGACATTTTCAGTAAGGGAATTCAAATCTAGTTCATAGTTCCTTAAGCGACAGTCAACAGATTTATGTCCATAGTTATGACAGATGTAACCTTCTAGTTTGTCGAATAAAGGATCATAACGATTGTTATGCTTAACCTGTGTCCTTTTCCCATCCATCAAGTGATTTGCAGTCTATGGTGGTTTGTTATTTGTTTGTCTCATTCTTTGTTGTGGCATATATCTATACCTTGAATGTCTTGATTGCTCATGATTTAATTTTAAAGAACAGTTTACAGCTTTATGACCAAAGTTAGAACAAAATAAACAATATCCATAGAAAAAACGTTGGTACTTGGAAAATGGTTGTCTTCTTTGAACATGTTGATTTCTTCCATGCTGATGATTTCCTTGAGCAGGGAGTGTATTATTTATTTGTTCTATAGATTCAGTCCTGGCACCTTTTTCTTTACTCCTCCTGGGCAGCTGATTGTCTTCCTTTGTTTCTGCAAGTTTGTTGTTGTCATTGGTTGTAGATTTGACAAACTTGATGGATTGTTTGTTTCTTGGCTGACCACTACTTGATCCCTCTTCATAACCCAAACCAGTTTTCAGATTTGGATTCCTTTGCTGATTCAGAATGGTGGCTAATCCTTCCGAGGCTTTGATACTTGATAGATTCTGATGGTACAAGGCTTGAAACTTCTCCAACTCTTTCCTAGTTTTCACTACTTCTTGTTCCAGAGATTTACATCTTTCTTTCTTTTCTGATAACTGTCATTTCATAATGTCCTTGATTTTCTTTGCCTCTTCTAATTCTACTTTTAGTGGGGCAAAGTCTTCATCGGGTTGTTTACTATCTTTCTCAAACTGTATCAGCAATTGTTTTTGCTTTCTGTTCTTAATTCTGAGTCTGTCAATCTCTTCCAGTGCACTGATCAGTTCTCCTTCCATATCAACCACAGCTTATTCTTCATTAGCCTCACTTCCTGTGATTTTATTATCATAATCCTCTTTGGCCATAAGTATGAAGTCATTTAGTTTATCTTCAATAGAGGAGTCATTGTCTTCATCATCTGAAGGATCATCATCATTGTTTACACAAAGACTTTTCTTCTTTAAATTATTCTCTTTAAATAAATTTATGTGTTTGTGCTTCTCCTCATCATCACATGTCTGATCCTTTCTATTGTGAGGAAATTAATTTGCAAAATGACCTATCTTACCACAGTTGAAACATTTGAAAGGCAGTTTACCTTTGTATTTGCCTGATCCCTTCTTCAGTCTCTTCACAAATTTTGCTTCAATTTCATCAGGCTCAGAATCCTCATTCTTGTCCTTTAAGTGATGCTTCTCTGGGGGTGGGTTTATCTTTAACTATTCTCATTTCATATGCAGTCAATGTTCCTAGAAGTTGATAAAAATCCAAGCTTTTTAGATCATTAAGTTCTTCTATAGCAGAGACCTTCGGGTTGAACCTATCTTGTAGAGATCTCAAAATTTTATGAACTAAAGCAGGTTCCTCAATTTTTTCACCAAGTTCTTTCATTGCATTTACCAGTTCTTCAACTCTCAGAAAGTATTTTCCAACAGTTTCATCTTCTTTCATCTTCAGCTGTTCAAACTGTACTCTTTAGATTTGAAGCTTGGCGTCCTTTACCTTCTCATTACCTTCATAACTGCTAATGAGTTTGTCCCACATTTCTTTGGCAGTTCCTAGGTGCATAAATTTTACAAATTCTGCTTCTACAAGCCCACTCAAGATAGAATTCATAGCCTTAGTGTTGAAGCTAAATTCTAGCTTGTCATCCTTATTAGCTAGTACAACTGGCTTTACATAACCAGTATCTACCACATCCCAGACATCTTCACCTAAAGCCATTATGTAAGTTCTCATTCTAACTTTCCAGAAGGCAAAGTTTGTTCCATTGAACAGAGGGGCCTTATTGGTTGAATTTCCTTCATGGCTTGACATGTTTAAGCTCTAGGATCTACCCTTAGATAGAAGGGGCTGACTCTGATACCAATTGTTGGACAACTGAGAGGGGGGGGTGAATCAGTTGTTACCGTGCTTAAACAACTATGCTTATTTTAAATTCTTTACAGAGCATTCAATGACAATCACAATACTGTAGGGAAGTAAGCAATAAAACATTCAACATCATTCACACATATGAGATACATAGAGATAGATATTTCCTGAGGAAACCCATAAAGGGTAAAAACCTCTTCTTCTTTATATGATAAGTATTCTTTACATTATGTACATTATCATACTTATGAGCACCAACTCATAATGAGGCTACAACCTCTATTTTGCAAGCTACTACTTCCTGAGAGCTCCAATTCTCTGGATTCTCTAGCACCCACTAGAAGGAAGCACCAACTCCCTGTGTTTCTCTAGCACTCACTAGAGGGAAGCACCAACTCCCTGGTTTCTACAGCACGCACTAGAAGGAATAAATAAATCCCTAAATGTTCCAGCACCAACTTCCAGTCACACAGGGACCAACCTGTAAAAACAGAGAACTACAGTTCTCCCTTGCACCACCCTGCCACCCTGGTTTCTCTGGCTGCAACCATATGGAAGCTACAAATCCCTGTGTTCAAGCACCCACTAGAACTTATGATGAAAATAGTCCTCCCTAGCACCTCCCTTCCACCTTGAAATATAAATTTTGCTATATATAAATTTATCACAGTGATACAATATTTATCATTGGCTTACTAGGCTTATCATTGTTCTGCTATGCTTCTCTTCTCTTTTGTATCAGTGACTCTCTGTCTGCATCTTTTGCGCTATCTGATCTTCTATTTTTCTCTATAAGGGAACCTCAACCTTCCTTTACTGTCTCACTATCTTGCTACACACATCCTTGAGCTTTATGTGCTTCTGCCTTTTATGCTCTATGTGCCATCTCCATTCTGTGCACCATTCCTATACCTTGTATTTCAGCTGTTGCACACTCCTCCTTATTCATGCCTGAATCACCCTCAACAATAGCAACACAAATATCTTCTTTGTTCTCCATTCTTATAGTCTCTTTGCATCTTCAACATGCTCTCTCCACAATGTTTCTGTATGTTGTCCCCATGTCGAGTTCTCTGCCTAATCATCATTGCAACTCTTCAGCTTCTCTGGCTGTTCCACCCATGCGTCCATCATCCTTGGGTGTTATGCTAAGATTACTTAGCCTATCTTGTAGTTGAGACTTTTCGTCTTCTCTGTCACAGTCGAACTCATCCCCTCTGTTGCAGTTACAGGCTTCAACGCTCTTCCATCTGCCAATCGCCTCTATGAACAGTCTTCATTCCACTGGCAGATGCCTTGAGACTCTTTATCTCTTCTGGCAATCACACTTAAGTCTCTTCGAGTCCTTTGGTAGAAACCATCAGTGGTTTCTAGAAGTTACAGAGTGAACCTTGAAATGGAGCCTAGCTATGCTAGCTCCTTCCACTTGTGTGACCATCGGCGGTGACCACCGGCTACATCGACATTTTGGCATTTCGACATTCGGCCTTTCGACATTCCTGTGGTGAAGAGTTATATTGACGCTCCATGTCGCGATCCCCAAAACTTTGAAAAGCAAGGAGCTTAGTTGGACTAGCTTTGATCATTTCGGCATTTCGCATTTCTCCATTTCGCGATTTCGCATGTCGCAAATTCCTGTTGCGAGGCTTCTCAACTCTCCAAGTTGTGATCCTTAAAACTCCGAAAAATGAGCTTATCTCCTCAAGATCTTCTCTATATCTCTTGGACGATGTGACCACCGGTGGTGACCAAGCCTTATTCAAAACTGCATTTCACAATTTCGTGTTTCGTCACTTCGGGACTCCTATGATGAAGAGTCTCGACTCTTGACTCCTCAATCTCTCGGTATCTGAAACTGTCCTCCTGCTTTCATGATTTTGGTGTTTCGCATTTCACGATTCTGGGACTCCTGATGATGAGGAGTCTTGACTCTTCCAACTCCCAGTATCTGAAACTATCCTCCCTCTTCCGGGATTTTGGCTTTTCGCATTTCACGATTCTGGGACTCCTGATGATGAAGAGTCTTGACTCTTCCAACTCCCACTATCCGAAACTATCCTTCTTCTTCCGAGATTTCGGCATTTCACATTTCACGATTCCGAGACTCCTGATGATGAAGAGTATTGAATCTTCCAACTCCCAGTGTCCGAAACTGTCCTCCTTCTTCCGAGATTTCAGCGTTTCACATTTCGTGATTCTGGGACTTGTGATGACGAAGAGTCTTGACTCTTCCAACTCCCGGTGTCCAAAACTATCCTCCTTCTTCCAGGATTTAGGCATTTTGCATTTCACCGTTTCAACATTCTTGTCGTGAGTTGCTTCCTTGACTCCTCCAATGCCTGGTTTCTGAAACTCTAAAATGGAGGTTACGCTTCTGATCTTTCCATGCCATTATCCCTGCGCTTCTGATCATCCTTGCATGCTTGTTTTCCATCAAATGAGAAAGCACATTCTTGCACTCTGCGTGCACCTCTGCACTATCTCTTCTAAGCTTATGTTTTCCATGTTTTTCCATCACTGCATACTCTGATCTTGCCATCAATGACAAGCACACCTGCCTGTAAATGTGCCAACAAGAACAAACCCACACAGGTCACAGGGTTTGTTGTTGACCTCGCTGGGAAATGCGTAGAAGGGATACATATGAACTAGGTGAAGTACCTAATTAACTATCTCAAACTGGATTGTTGAGAAGTTCAGGATCAGGGCTATGAGTTTCACATTAGCTGGTTCTTGATCCTCATCACATTTACTTCTTAGGAGATGTCATAAGGTGCCACCTTCCCTGACATTGATCCATTCGAACCACTCGCTGCAAATTTCACCATGCTCTGGTATTCAAGAGATATGGGAAAGCAGTGGCAGTCAAATGAAATATTTCATACCTATTACCTATAGCTTAGGAGGTATATTGATTCCTTCCCTCATATGATGACGAGCACCCTGGACAGGTTCAGGCCTCTTATGAAATTCCATGCTGATAGGCATTTTATTTACATTACTACGCGTGTCGTTGAAAGCAAAGAGGAACTTCAGTACTAATAAAATCTCACTACAGAGGACCTGGAAGCAATCATTAAAGACTGGCCTGCAAAATGCCTTATCCCTGCTGACCCTACAGAGCTGTCTGACCCAGACCTCATTGGAAATTTGGTGGTTACTCACGACGAGTATGATTCCCCAAGAAGAAGATGAAAGAAAAAGAATCAAGATGTATAGGAAGTACACAACACATCAGAAGAGATTACATCCAAGTCACCTAGCGGAGGAGGTGATGACGAAGTAAACAAAGAGGAAAAAGAAGAAGAAGAAGATAAGCAAGGCGAAGTAACACCACCACAAAACCTCCCTGATGAAATTGATCCATCTAAGAAAATGAAGGGTCCCCCCACAAAAACTTCATCGTGGAAGAATTACAAATCCAATAAGCCAAAGATGCAGAGTGTACTCATGGTCGATGACTTCGACTTCATTATTTCAGTTGTAGGAGATGCCTCATAAGAGATTTTGCAAAGAAACAAAGAAAAAAAAGAATCCATGTACGATAGAATTGAAGCAGAACTAAGAGGTGTACAACAATCCCTTTATTCGAGTTGGGTAGTGTCCACTGTTCCCCCGCCCTCATAAGAAAAAGAGTTGTGATATGAGCTGCCCAACTCCTTAGATTATCTGATGCAACCAAAGCTCGCCTTCATCGAGCACAAGCTGAGAAAGAACAGTTCATAACGACCATGCATCAATCACAAGAGGAAGTTATAGAGCAACGCAGGATTACGCAACAGTAGAGGGATGCCCTTCAAGAAAATTTTGAAGAAGAGAGAGTGAAAATTCAGCAGGAGAAAGAAAATATTCTCATGAAGTAGGTCGAAGTAAAATAAGCAGTCAACAGAGCACTTCACTTTGTGACAGGCTTGGAGCAGAAGGAGGAAGAACCAGTACAACACCAAGTAGCACAACTCGTGNTATCTCTTCTAAGCTTATGTTGTCCATGTTTTTCCATCACTGCATACTCTAATCTTGCCATCAATGACAAGCACACCTGCCTGTAAATGTGCCAACAAGAACAGACCCACACAGGTCACAGGGTTTGTTGTTGACCTCGCTGGGAAATGCGTAGAAGGGATACATATGAACTAGTTGAAGTACCTAGTTAACCATCTCAAACTGGATTGTTGAGAAGATCAGGATCAGGGCTATGAGTTTCACATTAGCTGGTTCTTGATCCTCATCACATTTACTTCTTATGAGATGTCAGAAGGTGCCACCTTCCCTGACATTGATCCATTCGAACCACTCACTGCAAATTTCACCATGCTCTGGTATTCAAGAGATATGGGAAAGCAGTGGCAGTCAAATGCAATATTTCATACCTATTACCTACAGCTTAGGAGGTATATTGAGTCCTTCCCTCATATGATGACGAGCACCCTGGACAGGTTCAGGCCTCTTATGAAATTTCATGCTGATAGGCATTTTATTTACATTACTACGCGTGTCGTTGAAAGCAAAGAGGAACTTCAGTACTAATAAAATCTCACTACAGAGGACCTGGAAGCAATCATTAAAGACTGGCCTGCAAAATGCCTTATCCTTGCTGACCCTACAGAGCTGTCTGACCCGGACCTCATTGGAAATTTGGTGGTTACTCACGACGAGTATGATTCCCCAAGAAGAAGATGAAAGAAAAAGAATCAAGATGTATAGGAAGTACACAACACATCAGAAGAGATTACATCCAAGTCACCTAGTGGAGGAGGTGATGACGAAGTAAACAAAGAGGAAAAAGAAGAAGAAGAAGATAAGTAAGGCGAAGTAACACCACCACAAAACCTCCCTGATGACATTGATCCATCTAAGAAAATGAAGGGTTCCCCCACAAAAACTTCATCGTGGAAGAATTCCAAATCCAATAAGCCAAAGATGCAGAGTGTACTCATGGTCGATGACTTCGACTTCATTATTTCAGTTGTAGGAGATGCCTCATAAGAGATTTTGCAAAGAAACAAAGAAAAAAAAGAATCCATGTACGATAGAATTGAAGCAGAACTGCGAGGTGTACAACAATCCCTTTATTCGAGTTGGGTAGTGTCCACTGTTCCCCTGCCCTCATAAGAAAAAGAGTTGTGATATGAGCTGCCCAACTCCTTAGATTATCTGATGCAACCAAAGCTCGCCTTCATCGAGCACAAGCTGAGAAAGAACAGGTCATAACGACCCTGCATCAATCACAAGAGGAAGTTATAGAGCAACGCAGGATTACGCAACAGTCGAGGGATGCCCTTCAAGAAAATTTTGAAGAAGAGAGAGTGAAAATTCAGCAGGAGAAAGAAAATATTCTCACGAAGTAGGTCGAAGTAAAATAAGCAGTCAACAGAGCACTTCACTTTGTGATAGGCTTGGAGCAGAAGGAGGAAGAACCAGTACAACACCAAGTAGCACAGCTCGTGGAAGCCATCCAAGAAATTCAACAAAGAATCATAGATCTGGAGCTACGAACAGTGCCTAATACTCCATGGGATGTATGAGATCAATGAGAAGCATCTTCTCGAAGCACAGTTGAAAGAATAATGACCCTCGCCATGGAATGTAAACAACTAAGTGATCGCAGTGCCCAGACTTATGGGTGACTCACTGAGGATCTTGAATTTAAGGAACTAGAGTCACAACTCCAGGAGGTGAAGCAGCAAGTAGAAACAATACAGGTGTAGTTGAAGCCCTTTTCAGCCATTGAGAGGATGAAACAATCCCAAGAACAATGTACTGCTCAACAACAGGTCCACACGATTCATAGCAGAGTCATGGAAGTGATTCAAAGGCTTCAACCAATACAGGATGAGGCGTGCCAACTGTTCACAGAGATCGAAGGTCAAGGAACAAAACTGGAACAAGTCGTCACTATAGTTGAACAATGCTTAGAGGGACCTGTCAACAAAGCAGTAATCCAAGAGTTCGTTGAGCAAGAGGCCATGGAACAACAATAGTTCAAAGCAGCTCGAGCCAAGATCGAGGCTTTTGAGGCAGAATTACCCAGAGCAAAGTGACTCGGGATGAGACAAAAGTGAGTGTTGGGGGCCTATTGGCCCTTGTCCAAGTTTTGAGGATCCTTGGTCATGTTTGACCTACTTTTGGACTTCGACAGGCTGTTGAAGGTGGAGCACCAGTCTAAGCGGAGATCGCAAGATCTTAGCCCCTTTTTAGGGCTTTTAGGGTTTTGGGCTTATGTAATAGGTATAGGGATGTCAGCCCATGGGTTTACCCATGCTTAGGCCTATTTTGTAATGAATAAATATAAGTCTAGGCAATGTAAAAAGTAGTGACTAGTCAGTTGCAAGTTGTGCTAATTGCAAATGATTGTAAGAGGCTTAGTGCGTATTATATGTTGAGACTTGCAGAGCTAAGTGCAAGTCATTTGTAGTGCTTTGTGTGTATACTGTGGAAGGATCTGTGCCGAGATCTACTCGGGGAAGGAGGATCTGGCGAGGTGCGCAGATCTCCTGCCCTCTGCAGAGTTGATTTTGTGGCTTTGTGTATGTAAGAAGATTCACAGAATATAATAAAGAAGATGAAGAGTTGGTGGACGTATCCCCAGGGTGGGGGTGAACCATGTATATCCTATGTTGTGAATTCTTTGTTCTTTTTGGTTGTTATTTTGTTTATGTGATTCAATGCTTAGTGCGATGTTAGATGATAGATGAATCTAATATGATAGCTTAGTGCCTGTTATAACCCTAATTTGCACCATACATGCTTACTTGGCATCAGGCCATCTCAGATCCCTTCTTTGCCAAAGCATTGTTGAACAACTCTTTAAAAAACCTCTTTTATACGGGCCCACGTGCCCTACTCCATTACTGCACGCATGTACATGTTAGATAACCTAAAACAACCTACATGGACGTACAAAAGCACGAAAAAAGGAAATTTGCCGACGAAACACACAGCTTTGGGTGAGTTAACTGAAACTCCCAGCCATGCATGGCCGAGGGTTCGTCCAAATACCTAGCTTCTTCTAGCCTATAAAAGAAGGGTTAAGGGTCCCATTTGGAGGAGGAGAATAATTGTAAAGAAACTCTACCCAATTGCACATTCCCATTGTCCCAACCCTTTAGCCATCCTTGTGCAAAGAGAGATACAAAGCAAAGAAGTTGGAGTACATTTGAAGAGGAGCCCAGGATCAGGATTCGTGGAGCAGTGGTCGGTCTCGACATTGTAAGTTGATTCATTAAAGTTAATAATAAA
>JASDQU010197339.1:0-19197 GCA_032191745.1 Picea mariana | reverse complement strand
GTGTGTTCATCCTGTATGGTGTCCTAGACACTAGCATCGCTCCTGGTGCAAGTTCCATCGAGAAGTCAATGTCCCTTCTCGGAGGTAGACCCTATACCTCTTTCAGAAATACATCTCTATATTCTCTTAGTGTGGGGTGGTCTTCGAGGCTGGGTTCACCATCTTCAATTGATTCCAACACCTGTATCGCATATAGTGGAAATCCCTTTCTGCAATACTTTCTCATTTGAAGAGCTGATATTCGTCTCACCGAAACAGGTTTTTGGATCCCTTGAAGGGTTATCCTTCTTCCTTTTTCACTTACACATTCTAAGGTTTTATGGTAACAGTCTAGTCTGGCTTTATATGTGGCTAGCTAGTCCATACCAATCAACAGATCATACGATCCTAGGGGTAATATGTTAAGGGTTTCTTGGGTAGGGAATTCACCCATAGTGAATTGGAAAGCTGGTATGACCTCCGCTACCTTTCTTTTGGTTCCAATGGCTAACTGTACCAACCATGGCTTGGCATGTTTATGTGGCTGTAATTTACACTGATCAACAGCCTTAGGGGCTATATAACTCAAATTTGAACCAGGGTCAATTAGAATAGACACTAGATGGTTGGTGATCATACCTTCCATCTCAACCATTGAGGCTTGGTGGTCAGCCTGTTTGTTATCCAAGGCTGCATAAATTTTCGGCACACTCCTGGCCACGTCATTGACAGTGGTAGCTTCTTGAACGTTGTAAATTCTCTGACTATTCTGTTGTCGGTGCAGGCAGTCCCTCAGTAGATGTTCTTCTCCACAACCCCAACATTTCAAGGGTTCTTTCTTCGGGTTATCAATATTCTCTGGGGTAGATCCAAAAGGTTTATTTCCGCTCTAGGAGGGGAAATTCTATTGGTGTACACTTTGGGTTGGGAAGCTCATCCTTGAGTCATTTTTATAGTTTTTAAATCTTGGGGATTGAGACCCCTTTTTCGTGAATCCCGAACTATTCTTCTACTTCCAACCTTCACGAGGTTTTGTCCAATGCCCAAGTTGTTCATAACAATATCTTTCCTTTCGGATAGTGTCTTCTAGGGTCTTTGGATAGTCAAACTCAATTTTGTTCTGATAGTCCTTAGGTAGTCTACTGATGAATCGTTGCACCTTTTCCTTTTCTTCTTTTATATAGGGTACGTACCTTAGCAACTCAAGTAATTTGCTGACATATTCCTCTATGGTGAGTTGCCCCAGCTTGAGTTCATAGAATTCTTTAGTCTTTTCGTCGAAATACTTTTCCGACAGATACTTCTTCCTGAAGTATTTTTCAAACCGTTCCTAAGATAGGTCTTCTTCGTGAATCCCTTTTACATTCTTAAGGTCTTCCCACCAAATGGAATCCTTCCCATTCAAGTTGAAAGTGTCTACTCGGGCCTTCAAGTTTTCCGATAAGTCATGGACTCTGAAATACTTATTTAGTCCAAGCAGCCAGGCCTCTGCTTCCTCTCCCTTCTTTATTTCACCGTCGAAAGAGGGTGGTTTGGCCTTATTGAATTCTTTGAGATTATGATTTTTGGAATGATTTTGCTTCTTTTATTTTCTTCGGGAACAAGAACTTATTTTTCTACTAGAATATCCCTCTGAGTCGCCAGTTTCCTTTCCAAAGGACTCGTCCGACGCTTGTCCCTTATCTCTGAGGTGGACCTTCCTCGAGGTGCTCCTCCCAGTGTGGCCACTTAAAACACCACGTTTCTGTATGCTAGGTGGGCTTCGACTTCTCTATCTCTGGTGTTGGTCCGCGTGACTCATGTTAGGTCCATGTTGCAATTGTCTTTGTATGTTGGATAAACTCTGTAGCAAGACTGCATTAATTTCCATTTGCTTCTCTTGCTCTTTTATCAACCTCTCATTGTCGACCTTGCATCTCTGTAGTTCATCCATGAGGCTTCTCACAGTCTCAGCTAGATCTGGAGGGATCTCTACCGCTCTCCTTTTGTTAGACTCTTCGTCTCTATTGTGGGAGCCATCCCCCACTTCAGGGTGCGTCACCATTCTATGCGTGTGTAGTTTCCCGTGGTTGATCATTCGCTTGTTGTGCAAGAAAAACACTTGTTGTTAGTCAACATTATATTCATTCACAATCAGTGCATAATTCATATTTTTCAAATGCATACACACAGTAGAAAATTTCCATTCTTAGTTTCAGCTTTTGATAAAGGAGGTTAAGATAGAGGGTTACTCCTTTTAAGAGTACTTCAAATGGAGTTTCTGCACAACTCGTTCATGAGCCCAAGCAGGACAAGTGTTGTAACCATGCTCTGATACCAATTTGTCACATACCCACTAAGGAAAAATAAAAAATTTCACTCTTCCTCAAGGGATAGAATCCAAAAATTCCTCCGGGGGCCTAGCGCAGGCTAGCTCTTCCCTTATCCACCTCCATGTGATCATGGTTTACGACCACAAGCCAAGCCAAGTGGCGCCTTTCGCATTTTGCGACTCAACAATGCAAGAGAGTCAAGTCTTTTCAACTCTTCAAACCCCGAAACTCGAAATCTTACCTTCGATGAGATCGACAGCTATGAATCTCTCCTTGATCCGACGGTCCTGGCCATATCAAGATTTTGGTAACCGAGAGTTCGAAATGCAGCGACCCAAACCACTGGTCACTCCCTTCCCCAGACTCCGATACAGTGGTTCTTGTACGAGATCCAACGACCCTCAATGATTTGGATCCAACGGTCCAGATCTTTTCGTAGTTTCATGAACCGGGAGTTCACGATGCAGCGAATCCAAATCTCTTGTCATTCCAATCCCTGAATTCCGATATGGGAATTCGTGTATGAGATCAATGACCCTCATTGATCTGGATCTGACGGTCACTATCCCTCTTGAGCTTAAGGGTGTTGAAAGACACCCGGTCTTAATCACGCATCGAGGTTTTGTATATTGGGATTTTTCAACTTGCGAAGACGAGGGGTCTTGACCTTGGGTTTTCCGGGTGCCAAAAAGTCGAAACCCATTCACGCTACACCAATTCGGGGTTTCGCATACTGGGATTTCACGACTGGCGAAGACAAGGGGTCTCGCCCTTAGGTTTCCCGGGTGCCAAAATGCCGAAACCCATTTATGCTACACCGATTCAGGGTTTCGCATACCGAGATTTCACGACTGGAGAAGATGAGGGGTCTCGCCCTTGGGTTTCCTGGGTGCCGAAACACCGAAACCCATTCACACTACACCTATTCGGGGTTTCGCATAATGGGATTTCGCGACTGGTGAAGACGATGGGTCTAGCCCTTGGGTTTCCCAGGTGTCGAAACACCGAAACCCATTCATGATACACCGATTCGGGGTTTTGCATACCGAGATTTCATGACTGGCGAAGACGAGAGGTCTCGCCCTTGGGTTTCCCAGGTGTCGAAACCCCAAAACCTGAGAGGACTACTCTTTCTTGTACAATGCTTCTAGAATCAGATCACATGATCCTTCGGAGGGTTCTTGGGTAATTATCCCTGATCTTAGTTGAGTCTTTCGGTAAAGGTTCGATACGGTTCCAAGGTTTATGGGGTAATTCCCGGGGAAGAGTACTCTCGAGGAGCCTTCCTATAATATTACGAGAATCAAACAAACAAGACGATTCTCAGTGGAGCAAACTCATGCCCCAGACTTAATCATTTGTACAGAAACCAACTATGGCATGTAAGTATACACATGCATCCATTATTTCCAGTCTAAAACACCAGGCAATCATTCCACACAGAAATCATTATGGGCATATAAACATGAGCATGTATTCATGATATTGAATTCAAAATACAAGGCATAAAACACTTATTAGATCCACTAGGCGTGATGCAACTGCTGAGAGGGGTCCTCGTTTCCACCCAACTGTAGGCTTAGTTACTCCAAACGGATTTACCACTAGCCACCCCCGAGCTAGACCATGATGCTTTGAGATTCAGTCTCCTACTTCCATCTCAACGGAATTCAAGGATGAAGGTTACTCTCCTTCTCCTGATACAGAAAAATAATCCCGAATGAAGGTTACTCTCCTTCTCCTATATTCATAACTCCCTATGTCTCTAGAGTTTCTCCAGTTCTCTTCCGCGATCCTCGTCGTGCGCGCTCTCCTCTCCCCCTTACCACACTTCCTCTCTTGCCTTTTCTCTGCAAGATGGCGTGTGGCATGTTAGAACCCTATATAATAGGGGATCAATGTTCTGAATAATATTTATGTTTTTCAGGCATATGTGTTCGCTCATGACGCATGGCGAAGGCGGTGGAAAGTGCCCAACACTGACCAAGCATAAGATGACTGCTTGAGCGCGAGCTTCAGAGCGCGTTCCGGTGCATTTTTTTAGCAAAAAAATGGTGGGTTGGATTGAAATGGTAAATTTGACTCTTGGGGGTAAATGCAAAGTTGGGTTTATTATTTATTTTGGTGAGTTTAGCAAAAAATTGGCCCCTCGGCCTTTGCCTTTTAGCAGAATTTTATGCAAAAATTTGACAATATTTTTAGCAAAAAAAATATTGTTAGCCTAGGGACAACCCCCCAAATATTCAACACTACAAATCAACAACAAACACACAAGCGCGCGTTAGCACTATTCCACAAACCAACAGCAAACACACAAGCCAGCACAACGCCAACACCAAACCCCAAAGCCCAAGCCTCGAGCTCACTTGATCGGCACAACATGAGACTGTCGGTTGATTTAAATGCCCAAAGTCCAGTTCACCACGCGAATGTGGGATATTGCCCACAGGAAACCAAAAATATAAAGTGCAGTTTCTAAACACTACGCCAGGTGTTGAATCAAAGTCAAGGTGTCTAACATAGAGAAACATGCATGCATAGAAGGTGACTACGCGTACCAAGTGTGCTTATGAACCCTAATTTGGTAGCGCCACCGGCGACAGACATAAATTGGAAGGTTGAAGGTGTCATTTAAACATATGACAGAATCAATGGAGAAGAATGCTATGGAGGGCAGAGTTTGCCCAGGGAAAAGAGCTCTTCAACCAGCCTTCAGGAGCTAACAATTGTCTCAGGCATAATCTCTTTAGTGCAGTATCATATTCCTTGATGAAATGAAACTTAAATGGAACAAATGCACACATTGGTCTTCCTGCCCCTGAAACAATTCAGGTGTTAGCTTCAGGAGCCAAAGTAAATGGATTTACTAAACAGGATACTTTGCCTCCGCAAGTAAATACATCATCTATTTCACAAAAGTCAGAGGCAATTGCATTTCTTCGTTTCTGTGCTCTAAAACTTGCTGAGGGGGTCCTTATTTCTTCTTCAAAAAAACAAAGATAAGGAAAAAGTTGAGAAGCCTGCTACTTCATTTGTTGTTGGGCTAGACAGTCCAAAGTCTACTGATGAACATGATCAATTGTACTTTTGGTTGCCTTTATTAGCAGGATTTTCTAAGTTTTCTTTCGATACTAGGCCTGATGTTAGGAAAAGTGCATTGCAAATGTTTTTTGACACACTGCGACACCATGGGCACTTATTTTCATCTGGTTTGTGGGAACGAGTGTTTGAGTTGGTCCTTTTTCCAATATTTGACTTTGTTCAACCTGCGCCTAACCCTGCAAGTGGAAGGGTACCTGTGAATGGCTCAGAAAATAAATATAATGGTCTTGAGGAAGATGCTTGGATTTCTGAAACATGTACGTTGGCACTGCAACTACTTGTTGACCTTTTTCTCAAGTTCTATGATTCAGTAAACCATTTACTTGGGAAAGTGTTGGAGCTCCTAACAAATTTTATAAAGAAGTGGGTTCAAAGTTTGGCTGGAATTGGTGTATTTGCTTTTGTTCGTTTAATGAACCAATGCTGGTAGTCTTTTTTTAGATGATAAATGGCAACAGGTGTTGTTATACTTGAAAATAGTAGCTGCAGAAACGGTGCCAGATTGTGCCTAGATTGCTTATATTCTGGTTGAGAGTGAGCCATCAGATGTTGAAGAAGAAGATCCTAGTAAGTCTAAACCTGGAGTATTAGCTTATGGCACAGTGGCCACAAAAGAAGTGGGAAATAGGGGTGTAGACATATTACAATCTGCTATTTCTGATGCATTCTTCTAGTACAGGTTATCACAGAGATGTATCATATGCATGGAGAACAACTATCAGTGGAAAATACAATGGCACTTCTAGACATACTCTACTATATAGTTGTCCATGCACAAGAAGTGAACAGTGACTATGCTCTACGTTTGAAGCTTCAGGAAGTGTTTTGGATGACACAGATGACAGCTCCTACTTTACTTCATCTGGAGAATGAGTCCTATCAGTCATATCTTAAGCTGGTACAGAGCGTAGCACATGGAAAACCTATTCTTGCTAAAGAAATTGACGTAGAATCCTGCATTATAGAACTATGTGAAGAAGTTTTACGTGTTTACATAAAGGCAACAACTACCAAGTCCTTCCCTGAGTATGGTAGTAATTATTCAAGGTCACATTGTGTGATTCCATTAGGTTCTGCAAGAAGGGGTGAATTGGCTTCTCGGGCTCCTTTAGTTGTGTCAACTTTGCATGCTATCAGTGGATTGAAGGATGCTACATTTGGTAATTGTTTGTCTCGATTTTTCCCACTATTAGCAAGTCTAATTAGCTGTGAGCATGGTTCAGGAGAAATACAATTGGCACTAAGTAACATACTAAGTTCCTGGATTGGTCCAATCTTACTCCAGGCTTGATATATAGTTATAGGTTTGTTAGGTTAGCATTATCACCAGCTGAAACAGAGCGCAGATACCAGGAATACAGAACAGAGTATATTACCACGCAAAAGCATGCATTTTTGAAGCTCACAAAGACGAGGATTGGCTAAAGGATAAATATGGCCCGTCACACCTAGAAGCTGTCATACAAAAGCAACTGCAAAGGAGTTCCTTTTGGACCTACAGAATGGAAACCACAATTCGGATGATGATGCTGAGATTAGTGGCAAACAGGGAACCCGTGGCAGTTTTACTTCATGAATGACAAGTGGCAAAATATCCCAGTTTTCAGGCATCGTTTGAACCATCTGGCAAACAAGAAATTCATTTATAGGGAACACATGGTGGGAGGTTACAGTTACCCAGCCAACTCAGCCATTCGAATATTGTTTATGGTGATGTTGTTAGAATCCATTTTCCAGTAAACCATTAACTAACTCCAGATGTTTAATCAACAATTTCCAAATCGACCTTGTTTGGATTTGTTGTTTTGTTTGTTTTTTAAATAGTCCACAGGTGTCAATTTTTGTAACTGTTATCTATTCTTAGAAAAGCGAGGTAGAGCCCAAATCTTTGCAAGGCTGGGGGATTTTTTATTATATATACACATGTAAAAGACTAGAAGAGGGTTCGACTGGGCAGAATAGGAGATGGTCGACCTGTGTGAGGTTTTCGATGTGCATTTTTCAATTTTCTTTGCTAGAGCTGAGGGTTGTGCTTGGCCAGAAATATTTTTCTGTAATCCTTTAATGATTGATCAGTAATGGGCTTGTTTTTCACAGGATTCTTGTGTGGGTGTTGTTGGGCTCCGGATTTATAACATTTTCTTGCTGGTTCTTGGAGATATTGTTTACTCTCCTGAAGTCGTTTGTTAAGCAAATGGCATTCTTTCTGTGCTATTCATACTCTGTTACACATATATGGGCCTTGGAGCACAACCTCTCAAAACACAAGATAATATCCCAATATGTGCTTCAATCATTGGACAAAATCTTGCTCTGCATTCACTGGAGCTTGGCCCTGAATGGGTGAAGGAAAGGGTTTAAAAACAAATATATAATGTGGATGCACTGTCACCTCTTGGTGCAAATGCTGTAAAGGGCAGACAAGGAGCAATTTATCTCTGGGCAAAGTTACCAAGTGGTGGTTCTGATGATGTTGAAGTTGTTAAATGGTTTGCAAAAAGACATGGAGTTACTGTTATCCCCGGTAGTGCTAGTGGAGGACCAGGGTATGTTTGTGTTTTATTTGGGAATGCTTTCGGCAATATTATTCAAGATGTGCAAATTGTTAAGGTCATCATTTACTTCAATTTCTGGGGTTATTGGGCAATATGAAAAATGCCAAGATAAGCTAAACAGAGTGCTCTACGATTTGAGGAGGAATCTCTACAGCTGGACCTTTCCTTGACAGAATAGTTGGCGCCCTCTGCCACTTCCTAAATTCATGCATGTGTAACACAAGAGGGAAATTGTTTGTTTGAAAACCCAATAGCTGGCATCAAAGTATTTAAATTCGTGCATAACGCAGGGAAACCATTTGTCAAAGTCTATGTAATCTCATGACACGAATACAGGCAATCTTGAAGCGTTTAATTATGGAAAACGTGTCTCATTCCCCGGTCGTACTCTTGAAACCATTTTTGTAACTCCTTATTCATCTAGGGAAAAAGCACGCATTGCCAGATATCTGGAACGTTTGTAAAGATATGCCACACATTGCCAGAGATCTGGAACGTTTGTAAAGAGATGCCATGCATTGCCAGAGATCTGGGAATGTTTGTAAAGAGATGCCACGCATTGCCAGAGATCTGGAACGTTTGTAAAGAGATGCCATGCATTGCCAGAGAGATGGAACGGGATGGAAATGATGGAGAGAAATAGGTAGAGGGGATCTGAATGGCTGCTATGTTTTGGGGAGAAAGGAGATAGACAGAGCATAGACTAGATAGGGGAATAGAACAAGAAATCGAACCTCCAAGCATTTTGTACTGTTCTTATTCTCAATGAAATAGTTAAGAGTTCCATGAATTCAACTGCTGTTGTTTGTAAGTTTGTTGTGGGTTATTTATTTCCCAGTATGTGTTGATTTAGAGAACGGCCTATCGACAGAGAAGGCAGGGCCCCCTTCGATGGAGACAGAGCTGTGTATATATGGCATTTACAGTAGACTCCAGATTTGATTTTATCTTTCAACAGTTTTCCCATTGGTTTAATAGAAGTAGCATTTCATTTCATTGCAACCGAGGGTTTAGCATTATCTTTTCAGACATTGATTTCACTTCTTCAGTTTTCACATTTACACTGCTTAACATTCAGGAACTAGTTTGGGTATCTCATGAGATAGAGAAGTTTCCCTTGATTACAGTAGAGGGTTTTGATTACAGTAGAGTGTTTATCTTTTACATGCATATAAAGAACAGTACCGGTTAGTACCGAGTAGTACCGAGTAGTATAGAGAAAAGTAGGGTACAGTAGCTCCTTCCAACGAGTTTCTTTTAGCAGTTCAGAGATTAGTTTGGCATTCTTTAAACCCCCTCTTCAGCCCTACATTTCCTGTGCTGGTTCCTCGAAGTCTACCTTCCCGGGTTGACAATTAAATGTTGATTTACATGGTATATCTGCACCTCGACAGGTGTATTGGTGGCGTTTTCCTCTGTTAAATTGTTTTCCTGTTATCTTTCAATTTGTTTTCAGTTCTTATTATCAGAAGGAAAGTAATAGAAGTAGAATTTATCAGCAGATACTCTGCCTCTGAGATTTTGATGATCTTTATGTTTTCTGCTAAAGCTTAGTTCAGGAATTCTTAGCTGCTCCTGTGCCTGGCTTTTACCTCCCCTACTTCTTCCTCAAATCTACATCATCAAGACTTATTTCGATCCAATATTTCTGCTACCTTGCCCTGTGTAAAAGCTTTGTCCAGATCTGATATGTGAATCACATTTTTAAAGTACAGACCCCATTTGCCCAATGGCCCTCCTTGCTGTCCCAAACTAACCATTTAAAATTCAAAACCCTATACTTTTATAGCTAGCCTAACATCCATTACAAACCAAGTTAAATTTAAAAGAGAGATCCCTCTCTGAATCTTGGAGGGCTAGATCCAAGACTCGAAGCGGTTCGAGGTTACCTCTGTGATTGCCTCAGTAGCCTTAGGAAAAGTACAGAGCACTAACATTTTTGGCGACTCCACTGGGGACCTTCTCCAGAGCTACACTTCAAGTTCAGTTTTGACTTCTGATGGTGAACAGAAGCCAAACACAGGAAGGATGTACCATTCACCTAGCGACTCCATTGTTCAAGATCCCAAGCTTCAAAATTCACAAGCAACTTTACTACTGAAGAATCCAGATTTCAAAGCCTTGATGATGCTTCAAGATGACAAGGTATGAGGTAAATCCTATATCTCGTGAATCCATAGAAGAATGCAAGGGTGATTTAGGAGCTTTGTAAATTGATGAAGTTTCATTAGCAGTCGCGTTTCATTGGTGGAAATCGAAGGATCTTCCTCATAAAATTAAAATTTGTTTTCTCGAGCTGTTTGTTGAAAGACTTGAAAAAGATATTGAGCTTTTGAATACTCAGATTCAGTCTTACAGTTTCCAAAATCCAAAGCAATTTTATGAGCAACTCACGTCTCCAAAACCAAAAGATATTGTGTCCTCTTTCGATTTTATGATTGATGAATATTTTGTTGGCAAGCATCAGTCTGAAGTTGAACAGTTGCAATCATGGTCTAATATTGAGGACACGAATGGAAAACTTATCCATGTTAGAATGCTGAATGAATACTTGGAGAATAACCAAATACATCATGATTTAATTGATCCTATAGTAGATTACATGGAGGTTTATGCTAGCTCAAGTTTTCAAACATGTTTTCTCTGTAACAACCAAATATGTCATCAGTTGCCAGTACGTATTTTAGCCTTGATTTTCAACAAGCACAATGAGGAGATCCAATCATGGGATCAACTACTTGACTGGCTCCATTGGCATTTCTGTATTACGTGATTCAACAAAATTATGAGGTAGATTAGGGTAGGTAGGAATGTGCCAATAATCTCAATAGAATGAGCATCTTTTCTTTTTCATTTCTTCATGGTTTTATTTTCAGTTTACAGTTTGGGGGTAGCCCAATGATCAGCTGGTCGGTGAAATTCAGAGTTCAGTGATTCTAGACACCTCCTTTGGAGCCATATTCCCCAAGTGGAGCCTATGTTAGAAGCCAAAAATGTTAGCACTCTGTAATTGGCCTAAGGCTACTGAGGCAATTATGGAGGTAACCTCTAACCACTTCGAGTCTTGGATCTAGCCCTCCAAGACTCAGAGAGGGATCTCTCTTTTATCTTTAACTTGGTTTGTAAGGGATGGATTTTAGGCTAGCTAAGAAAGTAATGAAAATCTGGAGTTTTTGATTTTTAAAATGGTTAGTTTGGGACAGCAAGGAGGGCCATTGGGAAAATGGGGTCTGTACTTAGAAATGTGGTTGATTTCTCAGATCTAGACAAAGATTTTACACAGGGCAAGGTAGTGAACGTCTTGGATCGAATTGAGTTTTAATGATGTTGACTTGAGGAAGAAATAGTGGAGGTAAAAGCCAGGCAAGGGAGAAGCTAAGAATCCCTAAGCTGGGCTCTTTAGATGAATAACATAAAGATTATCACAAGCTGAGAAGCAGAGTATCTGCTGATAAATTCTACTTCTATTACTTTCCTTCTGATAATAAGAACTGAAAAAAAATTGAAAGATAACAAGAAAACACTTTAACAAAGTAAAACACCACCAATACATCCACACAAGAATCCTGTGAAAGACAAGCCCATTACTGATCAATCATTAAAGGATTACAAAAAAATCTTTCTGGCCAAGCACAGCCCTCAGCTCCAACAAAGAAAATTGAAAAATGCAGGTCGAAAACCTAACACAGGTCGACCATCTCCAACTCTGCCCAGTCGAACCCCTTTTCTGCCTTTTACATGTGTATAAATAATAAAAAATTGCTATCAGTCCTCCAAGACTCGCGCTTTAACTCTGCACTCTAAAAATAGGAAAGCAGTTACCAAGATTGACATCTGTAGGCTGTCTCCTGTAACCAACAAAACAACAAATCCCCCTTCCACATCTAGGCCTCATCTCCTTTTTATAAAAATAGTAAATTGTTACAAAGATGATGACTCATACCAACTGGTCTCTAACTTTTAGGAAGAGGTTTAGAAAGTTAGTGAAAGGTGTGACTCATCTCCTACTTTTAGGATTCAGTTTTTTACTAGGATTCCTTTAGCCATCCTAAAGATAGAAAACACATGTAGATGAGGATTTATCTTAATTTAATGGTTCCATGTTGCCTTGATGTTGCTTCATCCATTTGAGAGCCAAAAATTGATGTATAAGTTGAGCGTGAGCAAAATCAGGAACTTCTGCAGTGTCCCTAGTTCAATTCTGGCTCCTAGTGCTGCAAAAACCTCCATACCTCTGCAATTCAACAAGTGATATTATGCATAGAAGACACCTTTGCATCTTCAGCTACAGGAGCCTCGGTGTCCACACGCTGTCCTTCATCCTCAACATTTTCCAATGTTGCAGTAGTTGCAGCTTCTTCTACTTTGGGTTGCCTCTGCCTCTGAATACTCATGCCTGCTCTCTGTAAGCTCCATCTCTCGCCCACTTACATCCAAATCATTAGGGTGCTGTGTACTACCAGTAGGCAGGCGTCTTGTAGGTTGAGTTTTCAAATGACTGTGCTCTCCTTCGTGAGACCATTCAACCTTTTTCTTCACAGGGAAATTAGGATGAGTACCTTTATAATAGCTATGGGGATATTCACTACCCTTGACTTGCTTCTAGCCAAACTTTCGCCAATTATACCCATCAAAACAGGGCCTATCTGCTATATGAATAGGAGCCAAAGATCGTTGAATTTGCTCTATATTCTGTGGAACTGGATTTGGAGACTCAATCGTTTGCTTAGTTTCCGACTTCAGTGATGGATCTTTGCAGAAAAAAGTAAGCATTAAACCCTGGGGCACTAGACGGAGAAGTAGGAGTCGTCAATGCTGCAGAAGATGAAACCTGATGCACTAGAAATGTTGCTGCTGGTGATGATACAGGCATTACCCTGGCAATTTTTCTCTCTTATCTGCCTTTTCCCTTTCTAGCTGAGCTGCATGCTTTTGGAGACTATCAACGGGGTACTCAGATCCAAGTTTGTGCTCATCAATGCATTTAATAACTTCCCGCAATGTAGAAAGATCTTTTGCAATCACTTCATTCTGTGAAGTTCCACTTTTACCTTGTGAAGCTTTTTTTTTTTTTGAATCCTTTAAATATGATTTCAAGAGAGGCATTGGCGGAAATTTATCTACCAGTCCAAATGCATGGGCAAAGTTCACAACCACAATTTGCTTTCCACTGTTGACCAATATTTCCACAATCCCAGACATTTTGGCTGCGAGTCCTGGTTTGGTTTAGTAATTCTTACACTTGCTATTGGCCATAGGCCCCGCAGAACTTGAAATGCAGAACTCTTACCACTTCCATTTGGGCCAGTCACTAACAAGCTTCTTTGTGGAGTGACTGTGAAAGTCAATTTTTGTGCCGACAGCTTTTGTGCAAGAGTAACAATATCAACTTCAGAAAAAGAAATTATATTCCCATCCTGAGAATGATCAAATTTCCACGAGTTCCTCCTCTCTTCTATGAGCATAAAAGGATTAAGCATAGCAAGATTTAAATCTTGTTGAGCAGCATCGAGCAACTCATCTAGTTCCATAATTCTACTGATACCCCTTGAAAGTCCCAGAAATTTCCCATGAAGTTCAAGAACATCACCAAATGCTAGAAATCTTTGTGATACCACAGAAGCTAGAAACCGCAATGCGTGAGCTAGTTCCCCTTGCACAGAGGTCAGAGCCCAATCTCCCTTGTGCTCCATGGCATACATCAAACTTAAACCCCATGTTACATTGTGTGGGAGCTGCTTTGTAATAAACTCATCAACTATTCCAAAAAACCACTTCTTCTTTAGAAGGGCTTCAGAGTGCTGAAGTAAATCTTTAAACTTTGATTCCACCATCGCTTGTTCTCGAGAACCACCAACAAAGAAAGCAACAGATTCTGCATGAGTCTGAAGCCTTGAATACATGAATCTAAACGTGCTTTCAAGTTGTTCATTGCTTTTCAGAGCTTCGAAATCGGGAGATACAGATCGCAGAAAGCCCAAACCTAATAAGCATGGTTAGTGACCAGAGAGTCTTCCTGGTTATATCCATAGTGAACATTGACAGCAACTACTGCATTTTGACGAAACATGATCTCCATTATAGATGGTGCATCATGATCTGAACCTGCAAACATTAACCATCCACACAATGGCCATTACTTGACACATAACCCCTGGTCGACACCTGGGCGCACAGGGCAACTATGTGTTTATATTTTTGAAGTTTCGGGAATTAGTCCCACATGCATGCAGTAAACCAAACTTGTATCGTTTATATGAGCTAAGAGACACATGTTGTATCGATGAAAGGAGCCCGAGGCTTGGGCTTTGGAGTTTGGTATTGGCGCTGGCTTTGGCTTGTCTGTTGGTTGTTGGTGTATGAAATGGCGCTGGCTAGTGTGTTGATTATTCGGGTGTTGGCCCTAGGCAACTGTAACTTTTGCTAAAAAATTTGTTAATTTTCATAAAACCCTGCATAAAGGCAAAGGCCGAGGGCCAATTTTTTTATTTTTTTGTTTTTTTAGCTAAATTCATCAAACACAGATTATAAAAACCCAAATTTGCATTTGACCCTCAAGAGTCAAATTTCTCCATTTCAAACCACTTAACAATTTGTGATAAAATTGCACCGGAACTCGCTTTGAAGCTTGCGCGCAAGCACTCATCTTATGCTTGGTCAATGTCGAGCACTTTCCGCCGCCTTCGCCATGCGTCATGAGCGAACACATATGCCTGAAAAAGATAAATATCATTCAGAACACTGATTCCCTATTATATAGGGTTCTAACATAGGCTCCACCTGGGGAAGATAGCTTCAAATGAGTCCTATCAGTCATATCTTAAGCTGGTACAGAGTGTAGCACATGGAAAACCTGTTCTTGTTAAAGAAATTGACGTAGAATCCCGCATTATAGAACTATGTGAAGTAGTTTTACGTGTTTACATAAAGGCAACAACTACCAAGTCCTTCACTGAGTATGGTAGTAATTATTCAAGGCCACATTGTGTGATTCCATTAGGTTCTGCAAGAAGGGGTGAATCGGCTTCTCGGGCTCCTTTAGTTGTGTCAAATTTGCATGCTATTAGTTGATTGAAGGACGCTACATTTGGTAATTGGTTCTATCAGTTTTTCCCACTATTAGCAAGTCTAATCAGCTGTGAGCATGATTAAGGAGAAATACAATTGGCACTAAGTAACATACTAAGTTCCTGGATTGGTCCAATCTTACTCTATGCTTGATCTACAGTTATAGGTTTGTTAGATTAGCATTATCACCAGTTGAAACAGAGTGCAGATACCAAGAATATAGAACAGAGTATATTACCACGTAGAAGCATGCATTTTTGAAGCTCACAAAGATGAGGATTGGCTGAAGGATAAATACGACCCGTCACACCTAGAAGCTGTCATACAAAGGAGAAACAAAAATACAAAAGCAACTGCAAAGGAGTTCCTTTTTGACCTACAGAATGGAAACCACAATTCGGATGATGATGCTGAGATTAGTGGCAAACAGGGAACCCGTGGCAGTTTTACTTCATGAATGACAAGTGGCAAAATATCCTAGTTTTCAGGCATCGTTTGAACCATCTGGAAAACAAGAAATTCAGTTACAGGGAACACATGGTAGGAGGTTACAATTACCCAACCAACTCAGGCATTCGACTATTGTTTATGGCGATGTTGTTAGAATCCATTTTCCAGAAAACCATTAACTAACTCCAGATGTTTAATCAACAATTGCCAAATCGACCTTGTTTGGATTTGTTGTTTTGTTTGTT
The DNA here is from genome assembly GCA_032191745.1 of Picea mariana. Lineage (NCBI taxonomy): Eukaryota > Viridiplantae > Streptophyta > Pinopsida > Pinales > Pinaceae > Picea > Picea mariana. Next base: position 3,486 of record JASDQU010197339.1, on the reverse strand, counting down.
TTTGAAACAGTGCACAAGTGTCAATTTTTGTAAGTGTTATCTATTCTTAGAAAAGAGAGGTAGAGCCCGCATCTTTGCAAGGCTGGGGGGATTTTTTATTATATATACACATGTAAAAGACTAGAAGAGGGTTCGACTGGGTAGAATAGGAGAGGGTCAACCTGTGTGAGGTTGTTCAACTTGTGAGTTTCATTGCTGGATTGTGGGTTATGTATGACCAGAAAACCTTTTTTCTTCTCTGTAATTTTTTGATGATCAAATCAGAAATGAGCACGTTGTTCACAGGATTCCTGTGTGGAAATGTTGGTGGTGTTTTTCTCTGTTAATGTATTTTCCTATTCTCTTTACAATTTTTTTTCAGTTCTTATTATTAGAAGGAAAGTAATAAAAGCAGAATTTATCAGCAGATACTCTGCCTCTCAGCTTGTGATAATCTTTATGTTTATCTTCAAAGGCTAGTTTAGGAATTCTTAGCTGCTCCTTTGCCTAGTTTTTTCCTCCTCTATTTCTTCCTCAAATTGACGCCATCAAAACTTAAATCGATCCAATGTTTCTGCTACTTGCCCTGTGTAAAAGTCTTGTCCAGATCTGAGATGTGAATCACTTTTTTAAGCGCAGACCCCATTTGCCCAATGGCTCTCCTTGTTGTCCCGAAACGACCATTTAAAAACCCCAACCCCATATTTTCATTACGCTTATAGCTAGCCTAACATCTATCATTTTCCATACCAAGTTAAATGTAAAAGAGAGATCCATCTCTGATTCTTGGATGGCTGGATCCTAGACTCGAAGTAGTTCGAGGTTACCTCCGTAATTGCCTCAATAGCCTTAGGCAAATTACAGACTGCTAACATTTTTGGCAACTCCACTGGGGACCTTCTCCAGAGCTGCACTTCAAGTTCAGTTTTGAATTCTGATGGTGAAAAGAATCCAAACACAGGAAGGTTGTACCATTCACATGGCGATTCCATTGTTCAAGATCCAAAGATTCAAAATTCACAAGCGACTTCACTGCTGAAGAATCCAGATTTCAAAGCCTTGATGATGATTCAAGATGACAAGGTATGAGGTAAATCCTATATCTCGTGAAGCCATAGAAGAATGCAGGAGTGATTTAGCAACTTTGCAAATTGATGAAGTTTCATTAACAGCCGCGTTTCATTGGTGGAAATCGAAGAATCTTCCTCATAAAATTAAAATTTGTTTTCTCGAGCTGTTTGCTGAAAGACTTGAAAAAGATATTGAACTTTTGAATACTCATATTCAGTCTTACAGTTTCCAAAATCCAAAGCAATTTTATGAGAAACTCACGTCTCCAAAACCAAAAGATATTGTGTCCTCTTTTGATTTTTTGATTGACGAATATTTTGTTTGCAAGCATAAGTCTGAAGTTGAACAGTTGCAATCATGGTCTAATATTGAGGACACGAATGGAAAACTTATCCATGTTAGAACGCTGAATGAATACTTTGAGAATCAACAAATAGATCATGCTTTAATTGATCCTATAGCAGATTACATGGAGGTTTATGTTAGCTCATGTTTTCAAACATGTTTTCTCTGTAACGACCAAATATGTCATCAGCTGCCAGTACGTATTTTAGCCTTGATTTTCACCAAGCATGATGAGGAGATCCAATCATGGGATCAACTACTTGACTGGCTCCATTGGCATTTCTGTATTACCTGATTCAACAAAATTATGAGGTAGATTAGGGTAGGTAGGAATGTGCCAATAAGCTCAACAGAATGAGCATCTTTTCTATTTCTCTTCTTCATGGTTTTATTTTTAGTTTACAGTTTGGGGGCAACCCAATGATCAGTTGATCGATGAAATTCAGAGTTCAATGATTCTAGACACCTCCTTTGGAGCCATCTTCCCTAGGTGGAGCCTATGTTAGAACCCTATATAATAGGGGATCAGTGTTCTGAATAATATTTATGTTTTTCAGGCATATGTGTTCACTCATGACGCATGGCAAAGGCGGCGAAAAGTGCCCGACATTGACCAAGCATAAGATGAGTGCTTGCGCGCGAGCTTCAAAGAACGTTCCGATGCATTTTTTTAGGTAAAAAATGGTGGGTTGGTTTGAAATGGTAAATTTGACTCTTGGGGGTAAATGCAAAGTTAGGTTTATTAGTTATTTTGGTGAATTTGGCAAAAAATTGGCCCCTCGGCCTTTTCTTTTTAGCAGAATTTTATCCAAAAATTTGACAATATTTTTAGCAAAAAAAATATTGTTGGCCTAGGGCCAACCCCCCGAATATTCAACACCACAAATCAACAGCAAACACACAAGCGCAAATTAGCACTACTCCACAAGCCAACAGCAAACACACAAGCCAGCACAGCACCAACACCAAACCCCAAAGTCCAAGCCTCAGGCTCACTTCATCATCACAACATGAGACTGTCGGCTGATTTAAATGCCCAAAGTCCAGTTCACCACACGAATGTGGGATATTGCCCATTGGAAACTAAAAATATAAAGCACAGTTTCTAAACACTACGCCAGGTGTTGAATCAAAGTCAAGGTGTCTAACGCAGAGAAACATGTGTGCATAGAAGGCAACTGCGCATACCAGGTGTGCTTATGAACCCTAATTTGGAAGCGCCACCAGCGACAGAGATAAATGGGAAGGTTGAAGGTGTCATTTAAACATATGACAGAATCAACAGAGAAGAATGCTATGGAGGGCAGAGTTTTCCCAGGCAGAAGAGCTCTTCAACCAACCTTCAGGAGCTAACAATTGTCTCAGGGATAATCGCTTTAGTGCAGTATCATATTCCTTGATGAAACGCAACTTAAATGGAACAAATGTACGCATTGGTCTTCCTGCCCCTGAAACAATTCAGGTGTCAGCTTCAGGAGCCAAAGTAAATGGATTTACTAAACAGGATACTTTGCCTCCGCAAGTAAATACATCATCTATTTCACAAAAGTCAGCAGCAATTGCATTTCTTCGTTTCTGTGCTCTAAAACTTGCTAAGGGGGTCCTTATTTCTTCTTCAAAAAAACAAAGATAAGGAAAAAGCTAGGAAGCCTGCTACTTCATTTTTTGTTGGGCTAGACAGTCCAAAGTCTACTGATGAACATGATCAATTGTACTTTTGGTTGCCTTTATTAGCAGGATTTTCTAAGTTTTCTTTCGATACTAGGCCTGATGTTAGGAAAAGTGCATTGCAAATGTTTTTTGACACACTGCGACACCATGGGCACTTATTTTCATATGGTTTGTGGGAACGAGTGTTTGAGTTGGTCCTTTTTGCAATATTTGACTTTGTTCGACCTATGCCTAATCCTGCAGAAGGCAGGGTACCTATGAATGGCTCAGAAAATAAATATAATGGTCTTGAGGAAGATGCTTGGATTTCTAAAGCATGTACACTGGCACTGCAACTACTTGTAAGGTTAGTTAGGGAGAGACAAGGGGTGGAAAGAAATTAATACCCCACTCTTATATGAATAGTTGTACATGTTTCTA